>JAUESO010000164.1:0-142722 GCA_030914385.1 Drosophila antonietae
ATATATATAAAGAGCGAAATTCCATGCCTGTGGAATTCCATTTTCAATGGGTTCAGGGTATAAAAAAAAAAAAAACAGCTATTGGCTCAATTTTTGCAGACACATCTCAAATAATCTTCTAATTGTTTCTATTTCTGGAACTTCACAGTTGAAGTGTTCTCATTCTGTTGTAGCTGATAAGACTCGTCTCGAGAATGAAGAATGTTTGTAAGCTTTGATCTAATTTGATTTAATGGCTGCTGAAAACAACACTAAGAGCTGTTGCTCTATGTTTTCACATCTGTGAAACACGTGAAATCATTTTCGAGAGTATCAATTTATTGCTCCTAATTGGCATTATTTAACCCCCTTTGCTACCTATCTCTCTCTCTCTCTCTCTCTCTCTCTTGCACACTCATTCACTGTCTACTCTGCCCACCTGTGCTCTATATCGTGTTGCTGCTATCTGTGTATGTGTATATATACGATCGTTCAGTTTAGAACTAACTATTCTATTGACACCCTGCTGGTTCCGTCACACACACACACACACACATACAGATGCACGATCATATATATTTATATATGTATGAGCATTTACCACACAGTCTTCCCCCTTTGTGAGGCCCCTGTTTTCCTGTTTATTCCACACGCTTCGCTGGCTACGGGCAAGGCAAATGCAACTGCAACAATTAACCACAACAGGCAGCCGCAACAATGACCGTCACACAGACATACGCCCCCTGTTACGCCTCCCTCCTGCTCCCCTCCCCCCCTCCCTACACTCACCATGCAACTCCTGCTGCTGCAAGTGGGGCGCTTTGATTTCATTGCCAAGGCCATGGAAGCGAGGCAAAAGTTATGTGCGAAAAATTGCAATTTCTATGCACACTTACAGCTAGGAGACGCAGAGGCGTGCCAAAAGGGGGGGGCGTGATAGGTGTAGTGTTTAGCTACATGGCAGCTGTTAGTTGAACCGAGCACAGGTGTCGCATTGCAAAGGTCATTGGCGCAGTATTACGTGCTTTAGACTGAATTTCAGACAACCGAGAAAATAAAAACAATTTCGGTTTTTGAATGTGTTGCAAATGCTTGCATCGGGTATGCTAGACATGAAGAGGCATTATGTAACAGTAAAGGAATTGCACATAATAATGATGATAAAGCTTATGGTAATTATAAATGTTATTTCATAATTATGAATGGGGCGAAACTGAGGCTAATATTAATGCACTTTACCAATGATAAAGATACAAATAAAGCTAAGTTTAATGAGAACCAAAATTCATTTGAAAATGTCGATGAATAATGATGCTGAAGAGCCATACTTATAATAATGATTATTATAATATTGATAGCAAATGCTGATACTAATGCAGTTTGACAATGATAAAGATAATAATAATGTGAATGTTATTGATAATGATAATTGATGAGCCATGCTTATAATAATGATGATGACAATCTGGCGAAGCTGATTCGCAAACTAATTCACTTTGCCAATGATAAAGATAATAACTTTAGCTTGATGATGCTAATGACAATGATTAAGATAATGCTGAGCTCAATGCTCAATCTTAGTTAATTATTAACGCGTTGTGCTAATGACAATATTAATGAATAATGATGCTGACGAGCTATGCTAATGACAATGATAACAATGATAATGCAGAGGATTGCATAATGGATCTTTAAAACTGCTATGCATGGATTAGCTATACTAATGACAATGATAATTCCCGAGATTGCACTATTGATCATTAAAGCTTGCATTAGCTGGTAATAATGATGCTAATGTTAATGTACTTTACTAATCATAATGTCGAGGATACTATTGAAGATTAAGGATGATTGTGAACTTGAATTAAAAAAGGAAAATCCATTTGAGTAATGCTCCAGATACTGCTAATGCACTAGTTAATGAAAATATCAATAACTAATATTACTAATAATACTGGTAATGCTAAACAGCTATACTAATAAATATAATAATGATAATAAACATGTTCATGCTAAATCTAATAAATGTGCTAATTGAAATTGGTAACAATTGTACTGGCCAAGCCGATGAGTAATGATATTGATATTTCCATTGTAATAGAAATGTTTCTATTGATTTGATAAATACATTTAGTACATACATCTACATACATCAAGCGAACGTAGATGATGCGTCATACATATATGTATACCCAAATCATAATAAGTATGAGTAACATTTTGATAAATTTCATAAGAATTTAATACAATTTTTGATCTAATGATTGTTGTTGAGTGCTCAACAGATGAAACTTGCAGTTCAGTCTCTATAGTTTAACCTGGAATTTACAGGTAATTAGCTAGCCGCTCAACTAAAGCATATCTAATGTGCATTTGCATCGCTTTTAGTTAACGTTGTTTATCTGTTTGCTCGTCAGTTTGTTTGTCATGCAATTAGAATGCTGAGAGCTTTACACGTTTAACCTTAACATGAATACTTTGTCCGACTCCGAATCGAAGTCGGAGTCGAACAGACTTTTTAGTTAGTCATTCATTTAATTTGTGATGTCACAAGTTGGAAAATACATTCATCTGGCTTTAATTGCATTGTTTTCTATGCTTTATTGTTGTTGGCCAGCTGTTTGGCCAAGCGGAAGTGCTTACCTCTTACCCTCTCTCTCTCTCTCTCTCCCCAGGCTGCACTCTATCGTTCTTGCTACCTGCATCCACATTTTCTCTCACGTTCTCTTCTGCATCACTTTGTTTGGGTTTCTCTCCCTATCTCACCCTCTCCCTTCCCATCTTTCCCACTCTTTTCCTCTCGCTTTGTTTGGCTACCTTCGATGACTCTGCAATGCTGGCAGATGGCAGCAACTTCAATTGGGAAATTCACGAGAGTAGCTCGATATATTTAGATAAATGTATATAGTTATATGATATGTAGATAAATAGTTAGATAGAAATTTACATAGATCTTTTGTTTTAATATGCTCTAAGCTGATTTAAATGAGCTTTCGTTTCCTAAAGTTTCGATTTATTTATGGTTAAGTTTATAGTTAATAAATTATTAACTTTGCTTTTATTTTTACTCAAACATTTAGTTTTATACAGTTTCGTAAAGTTTTTTGTCAGTTAGCCTGTTGTATATTTCATATAAAAGCTTTACCTATCATATCAAGCAAAGTTTATTGTTTTCTCAACACTTTACATTAATGAGCTTTGCGCTTTGCTTAAAGCTTAAAGTTCATTTTGAAGATTGACTTAACGTCTTTAAAATGTCAATGATAATGGGCAGCAATGATTTTGTTATGTTTTATTCTTTTTTTTAATTTTATAATTCAATTCTGAAAAGCTTACTTAAAGTATCTTTAATCTATATTACATTAAATTCAAGCTTGTATTAAACTTAAGCTTTTTATAAGACGTCAATCAAACATCTAAAGAATTTATGCTAGCTTTATACCGAATTCAAGCTTTTATGAGTATAAAAACTAAATTCGTTTTTCACAAATCTGAAAAGTGTTAACTTGAGCTGTGTCCAAATGGGCTACAGTAGCCAAAGCTCATAAAGCAATTTGATTTATGTATGTGTTGAGCTGGGTTACAAATACTGATGAAATTTTTAAGATCTTCAATAAAAACAAGCTAAGCTTGAGCTGAGTTTAATATATTAGCGTTTTTCCAGGTACTTCATAAACTGCCCACCCCTTCCCATACCTCACCCTCGCTCACATGTTTGGCTCGTATAAACCGCAAACAGACACTAAAAACAAAAACAAAATACTAGTAGGGAGCTGCTCAGCGAGCGGGACAATTCGAGCTGCGGACGCTGGAATCGAAACAATGAGTTGCCTCTGTGTGGCTTCAATTGACCATTTCCGTCGCACGGAACGGCAAGAGGCGGGACGAGAGGGAGGTAGGAAGAGGGATAGAGAAAGCGGAATGAAGGGGCGAGAGCTGAGGGATCTGACAAGTGGAAGGCGGCACTAATGAGAAACATCTTTGGGTTAAAGCCAAAGCAGATGCTAAAAAGATGAAGCACAGTGTCAGCAAAGAGAGAGAAGGAGGGAGACAGAGAGAGAGGGGGAGAAAAAGAAGGCATGCTGTGAAGAAAAACTCAGATCTTTGCTTGGCATTTAAAACGTGAGAGCGGCATTAAAGCTGCAGTTGCATGAACATTTTCTTACAGAATGAAAACAAAAGAAATCAAACTAAAAGAACACAAAGAAAAGATATGCCAAAGGGTAGACCAATTGAGAGAAAAATGCCAGCCAGATACTTGAAGAAATAATTAAGATTAACCAAACAGGGCGACAAAGAGGCTAACAAAAAGCAGCTTAAATAGTAAAAGCTAAAGAACAAAATCATGTTCTTAGGCCTAGAAATAATTGTTGAAATATTATAGATACGATAGATATTTTAAATTTAAAAAATCAAGTCCAAAAAGCTAAAAACATGGCATGTATAAAAATATATGTATGCTAAAAAAACAGCGTTAAATTATAATTAAAATACAAAATAATTTAAAAAATGTTGATAATTATGAATATATATAAATACAAGCTTTAAATGCGAATAAAAAATATATTTTTTCAATTACATTATTCATGTGAATATTTGTAAAGTTTTAAAGTAAAAAAACAATTTTTTTTATATATGTATATGCATTTAAGTTTCTTCTTTTAAGAACTTTAAATAAATGTATTAATATTTATATGTATATATAAAATGTTTAATGAAAAAAATGTATAAAAATTTTATGTATAAAATTGTTTAATAAAATATATCTTGTAATTACAATAATTGTCATTAAAAAGAAAAAAAAATGTTAGCTTTAAATGAGGATATTTATTTATCTATTTAAAAAAAAAAATTGTATGCCATTAAATGAAAAAAAAAAAATCATATATATATAATAAATATATAAAAAAATATAGTAAAATACTCCAACAATATTTGTATTACATTGTTCAGCTGTAGCTTAAAAATGCAATTCTAATTTAAATCAATATCCAATCAATTAAACGCAACTGCAACGCTCACTTTTACATAAGAGCAGCTTAGAGTGCTACTAATTGGAACTGTTAATCTTGAGCTTGAGCTTAACCTAACAGCGCGCTCGCCAGCTCTCTCTCTCTCTCTCTCTCTCTCTCTCACACACACACACACACACACATGCACGCGTATGCATTAGAATTGTTAATGAAAAGGAGAGGCAGAATTGTGACTTACGCGAACGAAAAAACAAAACGTTGAAGTCCCTTGCGTTGGTCTCTTTCACTGTTTGCTGTTGTTGTTGTGCAGCTGAACTTTCATTGTGTGTGTTTGTTGTTGTTGCTATGCTGCAAAATCAGCTGCTAGCTGTGCGAGTGTTGCTGTTGTTGTAGTTGTTGTTGTTGCTGTGCAGCGAATTTGCATAAACAGCGGCGCTACACACACATACACACATGGACACACACGCACACACATGCACACAAAGGCAAGGCAGCAGCAGAACAGGTTCTCTTGTAAGGTTTTTGTTGTTATTGTTGCTGAAGGGCTGCCGCACTCTGTTTTTATTCTTTGATATTATTATTTTATTTTGTATACACGTTGCTTATGATTGTTGATGTTGTTGTTGTTGTTGCTGTTGATCTTGCAGCTGTGCGTAAAACGCGCGCGTCGCGTCGTTGCGTTGCAGTTGCTGCAGCCGAACACGCGCAACTAAAACCCAAAATCCAAAATCAAAATGAGAAAAAGAACTAAATAAACGCGCGTTCTTTGTTCACTGCATTTGTATGCACAGAATATTGAAAAAAAAAATTGAAAAAAAAAACTAGTTGCAACAACCAAAAAAAAAAAGAAGAAAATAAATAATCAAATAATAATAAAATGAAGTAACAGAAACAGCGGCAAACGTAAAACAGAAGTTTAAAAATGAAATGAAATTGTTTTGAGCTCGCTTTTTCGACTGTATTTGAGCAGAGACCAGCGTGCGCTGCTGTCGCTGTCGACTGCCGCCGCTTGCTTATCGTCGTTTCGTTTCGTACCGTTTTCGTTGTTGCTGCTGCTGCTGCTGCGGCTACAAAAAAATCTCACACGCGCGCGCCACGTTCGCTGTTGCGCTCAAAACTGAACTGCTCAACGGCTGTACGGCAACGCAACTCAACTCAGCTTCAAGCCACTCCCGCTTCGTGCACGCGGTCTCTTGTGCGCGCTCTCTTGCGCGCACACTCTCGCACTCACGTACGCTATGCGTGCACGTCTTGGCGGCTTGGCTGTGTGTGCGTGTGGCTGATGCTCAATTTGGTCACGTTGAGTTATGCGTTCGCTCTCTCACTCTCCCATGTGCTCTTCTGCTTAAGGCTATGGCTATTTTGGGTTTTCTTCTAAGCTTTGATTAAACTGTGCGCGCACTCAATGGAATAAACTGGAGCATGCACACACACACACTGTCTCGCTCGCATGTACACGCACTTTTGAGCGCTACTTAAGCGAAGCTGAAACGCTCTCTTGAGCTTAACTTTGTTTGAGCTGCACTCATTCACCTCAGCTTTGTCGCCGCTGGTTACAAAGTGCTGCTTCTACTTACTTTGATTGCTTGACTTCTTTACATACATGCATACATATACATATCTATATACCTATGTACCTGTATGTATATATTTGGTTAATGTTTCGAATTTCACGTTGTTGTCTTGTTGTTGCGTTTGCCTTTTTTCTCGCTTTCCTGTCTTCAATTTAAAATCACATTTTGAAAGGTAAGGTTTTCTCTTCTTCTGCTACATTGTACCATTTTTTTTTTTTTTTTTTTTTTTTTTTTAATTTTAACTTTTTTGGTTTGTTATAAAAATGCGGTAAGAAGAAAAACTGGTAATTTAAATGGTGTTGAATTTAATTTTTTTCGGCAGTTTATTTTATTTTTTTTTTGGCTTTTATTTAAAGAGTGGAAGACAGAAGGAGAGGAGGCAAGCAGAGGAGCAGTAAGCAAGTCGACTTTGCTATACTCTATAAAATAAATAAATAAGAAATTAAATAAATTTGTTGTGATGGAAACAAACAATAATAAGAATTAGAATACATAAAAATAAATATAAATACAGAAAAAAAAATAAAATAAATAAATGAATAAATAATAAAAATATAAATAAAATAAAATATAAACACAAACAATAAAATATTGAAAAAAATATATATTCCCCATATTTTAATCTCAGCTATATTTTCAGATAATTTGCCTGATCTACAAAATATTTGATCCACTTTTTTCTTAAACTTTTCCAGCACTTATCAAAGTCCTTAGTAGATATCTAAAGATCTCTAGAATCTATTTACTGCAACATAATTTCCAAGCTTTATATGTGACATTATATCCCGTATTTGCAGGGTTTATCAACAATAATGTAATATAAAGCAAGTGGAGCTAACTGTTCAGTGCTTAGGTGCGTGATCTACCATATAAATATACTATTCGTTATAAAAATGACCCGCTTTGGCAATGTCGCCGTCGATGTTGATGTTATTGGTGATGGCGATGGCTCCGCTTTCATCAGTCATCAGTTCATCGGTTCATCAGTCATTCAATCAATATGGCTGCTCTCCGATTACAGTTAGGTTGGGGTAGTTTGCATTTTAACCACATTTATGGCTGCGAGCTGCGCGTGTGCAACGTTATTTATAGGGCTTTCTGTCTGAGTCGTCGTCGTCGTCGTCGTCGTGATATTCCAGCCCAAGACAAGTCTGCACGCCCCACCTACCAAGAAAAAAAAAAAAATCCCTCGGCCCTTTTGCCCCACATGTGGTAGTATCATGCAGTGAGCGCGTGCAATTCGTATTCGAATACTCTGTAAATGTATAGTAGTAGGGATAAAGCTAATGATTATGATAATGCTAATGGGAATAGTATTGTAATGGTAATGGTAAATCTAATGCTAGTGATAATGATGATAATAATAGCAATGGCAATGACAATAACAAGGAAAATGAAAATGGGAATGGCAAAGGTAAAAATTATTACAGTGACAATGACAATGATAATAATTTTTACAATGACAATGACTTTGACAATAATAATGACAATGTTAACGATAGCGTTGGTTATGTCAATAACAATGATAATGACAATGGGAATGGCAAAGGTAAGAATTATGACAATAACAATGACAAAGACAATGGTAATGGTAATGGTGATAATAATGACAATGACAATGACAAGTATGTACATTGACAATGACTAATGATGGTGTTGGTAATGCCAATGATAATGATGCCACTAATCGTAATGTCAAGGCCTATGCTAATGACAATGACAATGTAAATGCTGATGTTAAAGTAAATGATAATGTTAATATCAATGACAATGACACTGTTAATGTTAGTTACGTTTTTTTTTTTTTTTTTTATATTCCACAGGCAATCTCTCAGTCGAGCATGCCCACAATAAGCTCTTTTTTTTATTAAGTGTTGTCCCCTTCTCATTTTTCTTCTTCTGCTTCTGCTTCTTTAACATGATCGTCTTGCTGGTCATGGCCTTTTTAATGGTCCCACCATAAACTGCGCCACTTTCGTATAGTTGAAATAATTCAAGTGCGTTGTCATTACCCCCAGCTCGGCGAACTTAAGCCTGACTTGTCTTGTGGTGTACATATGTATGTATATATGCATGAATGTATGTATAAGTATGTGTGTATGTGTGTATGTATATGTATCTTGCTGTGGCTTTCACTCAGCTTTGCTGCGCACGTATGCCCGTTAACCGATAAACATTTCGATAACTGTCTTTTGTTGTTTTGTGGGTGCACGGAGTAATGTACGTGACATTGATTAATGTGTGTACGTGTGTATGTGTGTGTGTGTGTGTGTGTGTGTCATTTTGTGTGTTCTCTTTGCATTACAGTTCGACTTCAGCCAATACTAAACTCGATTTATGCTTGTTTTCCTGATTGAGCCTGACGGCGTCTTGACTGCCTCGCTTACCGCTCGACCTCACTCTCTCTCACACACACACTCTCACTCTCTCTCTCTCTTTGTCTG
Organism: Drosophila antonietae; assembly: GCA_030914385.1. NCBI lineage: Eukaryota > Metazoa > Arthropoda > Insecta > Diptera > Drosophilidae > Drosophila > Drosophila antonietae. The sequence continues at coordinate 8,971 of JAUESO010000164.1, forward strand.
TCTCTTGGTGCAGTTGCACTCAATTCGTTGCCTTTCATATTTCACTCAATTGCATGGCTCTCTTTCACTCAACTCTCCTATTTGGCAACTTCCTTTTTGTGCTTCCGCATGCAGCTTCCCTGTTATTGACTTTGCTGCGCACCCGCCCCTCTCTCTAGCCGTGCTCTCTTGAGCTCATCGCTCTCTCTCTCTCTCTCTCTCTCTCTCTCTCACTCTACCCTACTCTTTGTACGTGGCTGCCTGGGCGCCTGTTTTCTTTTTCAATTATGCATTCGGCCAAAAGTCACCAAGTGAGCAGATCATTTATATACGAGGCCGCCAGCATGCGGCATATGCCATATACATACATACGTACATATGTGCATGCACACCTATACATATGTATGTACAAGAGTGTATGTGTATGGGTGTGTGTGAGTGCAACATTTGCAGACACTGTACCTCGCCGTGGTGCAGCAGCCTTGTATTTCATGTTGAGCAACTTCTCCTGCAGATCGTTTCATTTGTCACGTACGCAGAAATCGCGGCCCATAAAGTTGACTATCAACATATTTCCAGAAAAGGCTATATATACGAAGGATGGTATATATGTATGTATAAATATATGTATATATATGTGTGTGTATGTATACATAAACATAGACTTTGTTTGCCTTCAATTAAATGCTTCAAGATAATTTCTTTCATCCCCCATCTTCCATCTTCCATCTTTCATCTTTCATCTCCCATCTTCCATCTTCCATCTTTCATCTTTCATCTTTCATCTTTCATCTTTCATCTTTCATCTTTCATCTTTCATCTTTCATCTTTCATCTTTCATCTTTCAGCTTTCATCTTTCATCTTTCATCTTCCATCTTCCATCTTCCATCTTCCATCTTCCATCTTCTATCTTCAAGCTACCATTTTCTATTACCCATCTTCCACCTCCCACCTCCCATTGCCTACCTACCTATCTATCTATCTGCTATCAGCTATTTCCCATCTCCTACAATCCATTTCCTTTCTTTCCTCACTTTCATCGACATTATCTTTAATGCACATTATAGATATTCGTTGGACTATTACAAAAACTAAATGAAATAGTTTTCAAGTAGTAAAAGATATCTTGATATTTCATAAAAGGAAAACTCAAGTACTCCATAGCTAATGAACTGGCAACAAGCACTAATAGATGACGACTATATTTCCCTAACGTACACTCGATATGAAAGACGAGCTGTGGGAAGGCAGCTCCACTAACTGTCCCTAACTCGAGTGGGCCTTTTGCTATTAATAGTCAGAGATTAAAGACTTCGATCTCTGTATGGCTGCATGAACTGGTTCGTTTCATAGGCAAATGGGAATTTCAGGCTTTTATTTCTTTGTCTTTTTAAATTCAGTAAAAATATACATATGAAATCTATATTCAATTTCTATATTCAATTAATTATATAATATAGATTCTGTTGAACCGGTTGAAGCTTCGTTTGGGTTTTCAAAACGTTGTCAAGCTTTTGCCATATAAATGGAGCTATCCTTAATGGATAGTCATTAAAAATGTCTTGTTTAAGCTATAGATTGAGCAATGTTTGCACACACACACACACACACACATACACGGGCATGCTTGAATGCTGCATGCCGCATGTCGCATGCTACATTGGCTTGGCCAGTCGCTGAATTCAAGCATAAACCATAAAGAGAAAACCTGAAGTTGGCTCGTGTGGGTTTATTTTTAAGGCTTGGCCCTGATTTCACGGCCCCAGGGGAGAGAGAGGGGTGGGACAGGGTAGAATAGGTGGGGCCGGGGCAGGTGCAGAGTGCTGGCACCTAACCGAAGCTCACCTCAGTGCCTTCCACCTTCCACCTACTGCATTTCATAAACTCTGTCCACCGATCAGATCGTTGACAATGGCTGTCTTGTGGGCAGCCCGACTCGTTGCCAAGAAAACGCCAAGTTGAGAGTATGCGAATAAGAGATACCCTGTATATACCTCAAAATTTACAGTGTCATATTTCAATTATAGAATTACTTGCAATAACTCCGTTTCCAAAAATCTGATGTGTCCAGCCTTATCTATTTAAAAGGTCAATTGCTTATCGATATTTATCGATGCCACAGGATTTATCGCTAACGAGAAAATAGTTTCATTTGCTGAAATAAATTTAAATATGCCGAACTTGCAGCTTTTATATATGTATATAAATGATCTGTGAGATCGACGCTATCTGCACCTGTCTGTTGTATAAATAAACTTTCAGATATTCAACTCTATTTACGTTTATGCATTGCCAATTAGTATAGGGTATACAAAGCTGTTTTATGCCTTGTTTGTATTGTTGTGTGTCTTTGGCTGACTGCGTGTGTGTGTTGAGTTTTTTGTCTCAGTTGAAGTTGAATGCCCTCGTCGATTCTCGCTGTCGCTGCCAGCGAAACTCGCTGACGTCGCCAAAGCGGGCTCCAAAGAACACAACGATGACGTTTCCAATACCAACTCCAATGAGATTCCAATCAGAATGCCAAAGGGGAGCTAAGCTAGCCTGTGTGTGTGTGTGTATGCGGCATACCTGTTGCCTTGCATTCGCATTGATGTTGCCAAGCAACAAGTTTCGATAAACGATAAATGGATAAGTGCAGATGGCACGCCAGAGGGCGCCAGCAAAAGGATGCAGCCTACAGCTGATGAAACGGCTAGGGCTAGAATAACAGTCGAGTCTAACAGCAGGTGAGCGAAAGAGAGCGCTAGCAAGCGCTACGCTCAACTCACTCGGCTAACTGCCTATGTGTATCAGTGTGTGTGTGTGTGTGTATGTGTGTGTGTGTGTGTGTGTGTATGCTGTTCGCTAGCAACAACTGAAACGAACAGAAACGAAGTTAAAACAACGCTTCAGTACAAGCTTGGCATTTGCTGACGACGCCGACTTTGGTCTCTCAACGCCGTCTCTTCGTTTCTAGCTTCTATCTCTGTGTGTGTGTGTGTGTGTTTGTGTGTGTGCGTGCGCCTCTCTGTATATGTGTATGCGCGATTAGTGCGTCATCACAGCTAGCATTGTGCAATCGAACGAACGAACAGCAACAACAACAACAACAAAAAGATGAAGAAAATGCCAGTGCTGCCAGCGTTGACGTTGACTGCGCTGCTCTGGTTCTGCTGCTGCCTGCAGTGCACCTTGGCAATTGAGTGTTACGTATGCGATGCGAGCGACACAAAAAATCCGTTCCAGTGTGGCGAATGGTTTGATCGGTTCGATCAGCCCGATATCCAGCCACAGAACTGTTCGAGCGTCCATGGCGCCACATTCTGTGTGAAGCATGTGGGCCGCTTTGAGGGCGGCATTGGGGCGAAACGTTTCTGCAGCTCCAAGGATTTGGGCAACTATTGTGACTATGTGCGCAACAAGGGCGATCGCATGGACTATCGCAGCTGCATCTACACCTGCGACACGGATGGCTGCAATCACTCCAATCAATTGTCCAGCAGTGCTTCGGGTGTGGCGTTCGCACTGCTCGCGCTGACAGTCTGGCAACGCTGCTGAGAGCTGTGCAAATGGAGTGGGAGAGAGAGCGAGAGAGCGAGAGAGCGCAGCTTAAACATAGCTTTGTAAACAATGCGGGCAAACAAACAGCAAACAGCTTGTTGTTGGCTTTGATTACTTATACGTCTTGTATTTGTTTTTCTTCTTCTACAACTCTCTTGTTTTTTTTTTTATACAAACAAAAATGTAATTTTTTTTTTTTTTATATACGTAAGCTAAGCTAAGTTGAACATGAGTAAAGTTTCCCACATGAATAAAGACAAGAAACAAAAGGCTGTCTATTAATTGTCATTGGGCATGGCACACGCCTCAGCAGAGAGAGAGAGCGAGAGGGCGAGAGAGCGAGAGAGCGAGAGAGATAGAGGTGGGGGCGTGTGTGTAGGCTGTGCGGTCTTGCGGCTAACAATTTGATAGCTTTGCGGCAATATTGGCTAATCGACAGATTGATATCTGCGATTGCAACTGCAATTGTAACTGCTGTGACATACATTTCAACGACTTGGAATACTCTGTAAATGTTCGAAATGGGGCATATTGTTGTTGCGTTGATTGGGTCACTATAAACCTAATAGCAACAATATAAACAGTATACGGCTGTCGATACCCTAGAAATTTAATAAATGAAAGTATATGCTCGAACAATATGCATAAAAACTTTAAAAACATTAAATTAACCTGCATTTGTCTACAAGCTCTTGAAGGACAGCGATTAACAGCAGCACAACTTGAAATACCCTGTAATCAATAAATATTGCGTGAAAGTTAATATCTTAACTTAAGATTGCTTAAAAAGCATTTGAACTCGAAATAGCAGTAAACATAATAGCCGAAGTACGACTTGTTATACCCTGTAATATGAAAACATGGTAATTAATGTTAAAAATATTAAAAGCAAGTCGCAAATGCCTTTTATGTACATACATATATATTATATAAAAGAAACCACAACGAATAAAGTATTCAACGTTTTTTAATACCCTGTACAAAAATCATATTGCAAATTAAGTAATTTTTTATATTGAACATAATGTCTACATAATGAAGTTGAAGCTGCAACTCATATTTCAGCTGCTAAACGACTTCTAATACCCTGTAAAATTAAAAAATAAATACAAAGAATGACATAAAATCAAACTTCAAACTCAGAACACCCTCAAACTTAAAAGTTAGCTTAAGTGGTATCTGATAGTCGATCTGCTGCCCAGAACATTTGTGCTAGTTTGAAAGTTGCCGTCTTTGCCAGCCAATTTGCCTTGAGATTGTCAGACGACGAGCGACCCTCAATCAAATGGATCACAACCTGTGCGGTTGGCAAAACGAATCGAATCGAATCGAATGGAATCGAATCGAAAGATTAAAAATTCAAATAAAATTTATATTGACATTTCATTAAGCGAGAATCATTTAATGCGGTTCAATTTGAGGTTATTTCTTGATTGAGAAGCCAAGTCTCATGTATATATATGTATATAGTATATGGATTTGATGCTAGGTATTTGCCGCCCACGTTCTACGTTCCAATTCCGATTCCCATTCCGAGTTCCACTCTCAATTCCAATTCCATTTACAGTTGCGTAATTGCCTAAATTGAAAGCGCCTTGAGGGGCTATCATTGTCATTGAGGCGCTAATTTGTCTCAACGCCTGGGCGGACAAGCTGAACCACCCAAAATAATAATAATACACTAGCTATAACATAGATCACATAACAGTCTCCACACACACATATGTATATACATATTTATAGCTACTATATATAGCACTCGTGCTCTCAGCCTCTAATCGAGGCTCTGCTTGTTGCTGTTGTTGCTTCTTATCAGTCCCGTCTCCGGGACTAATCTACGTGTGTCGCTCAGCAATTGGGCTGCTCGGCTCTGCAGACTTTTTTTCCATTTCAATTGACTTCTCTGACATTGGCTCATCCGACAAAACTATATATGTATACATATATGTAGTATGTATTTGCTCTTAGTGTATATCTGTGAAAATGAGAAATGAAAAGAGTTTTAATCTTGATAACTAAATTTCTGTTCTTAAATTAGAATCGTTAGCAATTTGGGTCTAAGCATCGATTTTTTTTAGCACTTCTAGTTATAGATCTATAGTAGAGCTACATATATTGCTGAAATTCGGTAAAGCTGCACTTTCAGTTAGTAGATCTTATTGAATATAATGATTAACAAGTTAATTATTCTCTCACTCTAGCTGAAATTGTTTATATTATTATTTGTTGATGTCAAGAGAGTATTTTTAAGAGCACAGATTAGCAGATTAATCTTCTATTGTTGACTTATCTTTAGATCTACATAGAAAGTTTTGTAGGTAAAGCTTCAACATTAACGGAGAATATGCGTTATCCTCGCAGTATATCTTTGATCTAAAGTTTGGTCTCATATACTTATGTAGTTTTGTATGTTACCAGTTTCAGTTTCAGTTTCAGTTTCGGCTGATCAAAAAGATTATTGTATTTTATTTATTTTTTAATAGATTTGTTTATGATATTTTGAGTAAAATATTTTCAAACATCTCTGAAAAATACGTGTATATCAAAATCAATCAATCTTAATATATATATAATAATAACTATTATGATCTGCACTTATATATATCTATTCCCAAATATATAAAAATATTACAACATTGTATACCCTGTAAATATACAGTAGTATCTGTTTGCTTATAGCGTTACGGTTATTGTGAAGAAAATTCTGATCTCCATATAAACATATATGAGCAAACTTATAGCTTCTTCCGGGTATAACGACGGTCCCATATGCGTCGTTATAGCCGGTTTCTATACATTTATACCCTTACACGTGCATTACATTGATAAGCTGTCATTTCAAAGATTACAGCACTGTGTTTTAGTGTTTTTTTGTATTCCATTTTACAAGCAACAAATACGGTTTATTGATATTTGTTAATATCGCATAACAGCTCGAAATATCGTATGTTGCATATTAACTGAACAGTTGGTTTTCATAATGCGGATCGCTTATAGAAAAGTCAAGTAGCTACATCGTTGAGTGCCATCCAATGACATTCAATTTCCTTCAACAACAACAACAACAGAAACAGTGTCCAAGTTTTGCCTTCGATTTCGAATTCGGCGTCAAATTCGAGCTCGATTCGTTCTGGCAACTGGAAACCGAAATCTTTCGTCTTCGTAATCTCAATCTGAAATTGACGTCAGTTACAAATGTGCTTTGGCATCCGATTTCCTGCTCGAGAGGTTATAGGCTGATAATAGGGCGCGTAACGAGGGCACGTTATTATTATGTAATATAATCTGAGCTATACCCTGTAATCGATAGCACAATCGCACTGAGTTGACTGGGAAGGTGACAACAGGAAGATAAGCAGATAACAAATTATTATGAAATTGTTTAGGAATTTGTTGCGAATAAAGGTAATAAAATGTTGAGATATAAGTAATATTTATATACCCTGTAGTTTTTTCTTTTTGCTATGCCAAGGGTAAGCACTTCTAGTTGGAAGAGCGCCTCCTCCACATTCAGGAAATTATAAAAATTTTCGAATAATATTTAATAGTTCCACTAGAACACAAAGTACAAAAGATGCGAATACCCTGTATTGGCATACAAAAGGGTATACAAAAATAGTTCAAATTCTTCAAATAAAAGCTAAAGTATCTTAAATATGTTTTCATACCCCGTAATACTTTTATTATGTTCATATTGCGTTACGAAATAGAGATGAGGCGTTATCTCTACCATGATGATTCCTACATAATGATAACAAATCAAGCCTTTATTTGTACAATGTAAATATTTGCTGAATACTCTATAAATTTATATGAAATGCAATCATTTATGAGTAAAAAAGATTAACTTTTATTACATATGTGAAAAAATAAATAAAATAATTAAAAATTTCATAAATAGAGGCATAAATTAGTTGAATACCTTGTAATATATCACAGATGATGGATGCTGAGCATGAAATTTGATACATTTATGATTGCAATACCCTATAAGATATTACATGTTTATTATATCATTATTATAAGAGCGTTTCATTTGCAATGAAATTCTAAATATCTAAATCTAATTTGATGACTTCTCTTACACATATCCTACAAATTACAGGGTATTTAATGGTGCATTAGTTGAGCAATTGTCTATTTCGAAAGGCGAAAGGTCAATAGCATTGCCTGATACGCCCAGACGTGATGAGACGCGACGAGACGAGTCGAGAACAGGAGTCGCATGTTCGAGAAGTTCAGGCACTGCCAAGAGGCGAATAGAGAAAGAGATGCTAGCTGCATCGGGTATGCTGGATGGATGCGAGCAGCTGTTCAAGGTCATTGCCAAGCGGCAGCAATGCAATGCGAAGCGCATAGCAAAGCGCACTAAACGATAAAAATAGTAGCGCAGACAAAGGCGAAGCCATAAAAGCGGAAATAGATCCAGACCGAGACCGAAACAGAGACAGGGAAAAATCTCTAAAGACGCGACGCATTGAAATTTCCGTGCAGTAAAAACCACATTAGAACGTGCCACATGTTACACACAGAGAGTGTAAACAACCCCCGAATTTCTACTTCGCAGTACCCCTAGCCTGCTCGTTAGACTATTTATGCTCTGCGCGTGGGTATTACGAATTTTCTATATGATATGTAATAGTGAAGAGGATTCTATGAAACTGATGCATATATAGTACTACATATCCGATACATAGGTAACTAATCTATAGAGCAACTACATTTATAACTTCTATATATATATATGTAATCACAATCTTTGTTCTATTATTCAGTATTCTTCTATTACAGCTGATTCTATATCTAATGAAAAATATCATATTTTGCGGTTCAGACTTTGTTCCCTTTCGTGGTTCGTTTACTTTGCGGTTCAACACGCGCATTCGAATCGCGTTTCCACTATATGGCTTAGCTTTAGATTTGTTACAATTTCAACTAGGGTTTTTTAGATATATGGGACTTATTAGTCGATTAGATTTCTTGTTAACACTTCGAGAGAAGTAAAAAGAAAATAAATAATCTATAGCAATATTTTGTATTATTATTAATAAAAAAAAATATGTCTGTAATGAATATATATTATCAGAAGCTGTTTCGGATTCTCAAGGATATTTGTTAGGGTATTCCATGTGCGGGTTTTTCGAAAGTTTCTTCCTTGTTCTGTTTGCTGTTGCCCAAATACGTAAAACATCTGAATGCATTTCTCGCTTCCTGGAACTCGGGTGGGTTACATATATATAAATATATATATCTACATACATTCATATATGTATATAGTAGATGACGCGTTTCGCCCTTCTTCCGTATTGCGGGTGCGAATTGCGTCGTTTGCTTTGTGCGCTGTTTCGGGCTGCTGCGACGTCATTTCGAGGGTTGCTACCCCCATTACGCTTGATCCTTTAGATAGAGAGACGGAATAAAGGAGTAGAGAGAGAGAAAGAGAGAGAGTGAGCGAGAGAGCGAGCCAGAGAGCACAGGTAAAGAGCGCTTTCCTTTGTCCTTTTGCGTACTGTACTGAGATTTTGAGTGGAAATTCTCACTACTCTCTCTCTCTCGCTCTCTCTCTTGCTTTCGCTCGCTCTCTTTGTTAGTTATGAGTCGAACTGACCTACGCCGTATGCAATTCGTGGTTGGTATTTCGTCATTGCGCTGAACCAGGAATCACATTTGATACCCGGAACAAAGACCCAAAGGCGACGCGGAAATATTTCCATATACCCCAAATAATATAAAACAGGAACAAGAGATTTGATTTAACGTTTTTTTTAGTTTGGGAGAAAGAAGGAAAATTGTTTATTTAAGATATAGATATAGCTATAGATATAGATTTAGAGTTAGATATAGATATAGATATAGATATAGATATAGAATGATAAGATCTAGATTATAGATATAGATATAGATATAGTTATATAGATATAGGATATAGATATAGATATAGATATAGATATAGATATAGATATAGATATAGATATAGATATAGATATAGATATAGATATAGATATATATATAGATATAGATATAGATATAGATATAGATATAGATATAGATATAGATATAAATATAAATATAGACTAGACTAGACTTGGCACGGGCGCTTCCTCAATTTGTATCACGTGGCTAAATTGGGGCCGAGCTTTGGGTTGGAATTGCTAATAAATTGCAATAAATGTTGCATGAGATGCAAATTAGATGCATGTGGAGCGAGCTAAGGAGCTGTTTCGGTGACAAAAGTGAAGAAATATGCAACATTTGCTAATCCGCACAAATTAAATGCAATTGAAATAAATTTCGCATCGTCCCAGAAATTGGCAGACTTCTTTCCCTAGCAGGAGAAAGGGGGCAATGGGCTGGGGGCCCAGGGCGGGGCATGCAACAAGTGTGCCAATTGCATAAATTTATTGGCAACGAATTCCGAGACAAGCCACAGGTCGCAGCAGCTCCATAGTAGCTGAGTCCGAGCATAGTCCGTTGCCCAGCCTCATTGCCTCCATGCCCAACCCCAACCCCAACCCCATTCCCATGCCATCCATCCCATCCCCAAACCCCCAAACCCCAATCGCATCTCGTTTCGCTTGGCTGCAACGGTTCAAAGTGTTAATTGTCGCATAAATTTCGATAATTGAGGCAAATTGTTGCCGGTGACCGGCCCATCATTCCCAAGGATTGTATTGAGTAAGGCACTGCATATGACAGTGACTTCAAAGTAAAATTGGGTTCAGGGTATACAAATGCATATGTATAAAATGCCTTTAAATTCCGATTCGGATTTGTGAAAGCCGAATATATTTTTAGTCTGTCTTTGCTTAAGCATATTGTATACCAAATTTAATGGCTTTAGCTCACATAATCTTTGAGTTAGCGATAAAAAAAAATAAAAAAATATAGATATATATATATAACATTTGTAGTTGGTTTTTAGCATATGCTAAGAGTTCTCCAATAAGTCATATACTATTCCTTAGGTTTATTTGGAATTTAAAGTTTGAGTTTCTGAGTTGAAAGTATTCAGAATCGTAGAAATGACGAAAACATTTGCACTTGGCTAGTTCGATTTAGTTTTTTATAAAAATTTCTAACGATTTTCCTTCACATTCACATAAAGTTTTTAACTGTCTTTAAACTTAATATTAATTATATATTTAAATATTATTCATATATATATTTTTTTAAAGTCATTCTTAAAGTGGTCAAAGAATATTGGATATGAGTAGAATTCGCCTTGTTGTCCATCCGTGTAGGACTTTGTATCCATCCGTGTAGGACAACAAGGCGAATTCTACTCATAACCAATATTCTTTTTCTGTGCGAATTTCAGGGATTTCCCAGTTATGTGAATAGCCATTGAAGTTAGAGATTTGGGATTTTTCGAACATATGCGCATTAAAAAAAAAATGGTTTTTTATATGGGCATGATCATTCGGAAAATTTTATATCTGTAGAAACATAAACATAATTACGTAGAGTATTATTTAATGTAGAAATTTTTGTATATAAACACGACTAGAAAACTTTAGATATATTACAATAGATAGATATAGAGATATAATAGCTAGACTATAATAGATTTCTATACGTTCATTGAGATCGTGTCGAATCAGTTTAAGTTATGTGTATCTAATGTATTTCCACTAAAATTTTAGTTACCAGACTAGCGGCGTGGCTTAATGGAACATTTATATCCTGCATTGAGTTTGAGCTAAATTCGCTTTATATTGTAACCAAAACCGATATATGTTTATATTATTTTCTTCTATTTTATTTTATTTATTACATTTTTTGGTATATATCGAATCATTACTGAGAAATATATAATAAAAATGCAAAAAATAATGTAAGAAATTGAATTTGAGATTTTCCTATTCAAAACTTTTAGCTCGTAAATCCTCTAAGTATCTACTGCTCTACTTGAGACAGATGTTAAATGTTTGCCAAAAAGAAATCGTTTCACTTTGTATCCAAAATAGATTTGAATATATTGAACTGAAGTAAGATGGAATGCTATGCTCTCTCCAAATGAAATCTATATTAACTTTATAGTTCAATATTCAATGATTTCTTAAAGGAATTCAAAATGTTTGTATAGGTAGACAAATAAAATCGCTTCGCTGCCATGCAAGGACTTCACACTTCTTATAATTTTTTATAGCATTTACTTTATTTTATTTTTATTGTTTCTTGTCTGGTTATCTTGGTTGGCTATCTCTATATGGATATGGCCAAAAAGACAGCTCAATAGGGGCCACAGAGCAGAGAGCAGAGAGCGGAGGGAGCAGAGAAACCTGTCATACCAGAAAGCTGGTTCTTTGGCGACGAGCACGAAAATGTTAACGGTCATTCACCAGTTGAGAAGCAGGGAGAAGAGCAAAGATAGAGTGGAGAAGTAAAGTGAAGTGAAGTGAAGTGAGGCGAAGCGAGAAGCCAAACAATACGAAAAGAAAACAATGCCCAGGTCTACACTTATATTATTTATTGTACGATCGGCTGGTTCTTTGCTTCTTCTTCTTATTCGTTTTCTACATTTCGTTTCTTTTGACTGGAATTTTTCGTTCGATTCCGCTTTGTCAGAACTTCGAAAGAAAAGTACAAAAAAAAAAAAAAAAACTGAACGAAGTTTTGGGAGAATCAAAAAGCGAATCACTTGATATGCTAAGCAGAACAAAGGAATAAAGAACAAGACGTGTCTAAATCGTATTATGTGACATATTTAGTCGATTTCAATGCCCCCAACCGAATCGAACAACAACAATCCAATCGGTAAATAACCTTTGAACATGTTCGCTTTTTTATTATACATATATATATATTTTTGCATTGATTTCAATTTTGAAAGTCTGATATTATGTAAATGAGCTGGCATTAAGATTGAAATACTCTATGTTCTAAGGGGAGGTTAAGCAACTGATGAGATTTACATTTAATTTTTATAGAATACTGTCAATATGTTCCATTTGAACTGAGCTACCAGTGAGGCTGGTTATAAGAAATTTCAGATATCTCCTGCTGTTGAATTATATATACGATATATGTCGAGTTGAACTATATTGGTTTCCTATAGATTCCTATGATTTGTTTATATATTATTTCCTTCTAAGGAAGGTATTCGTATATATATATATATTTTACTTCACTAAATTTTTTAAATTTAATTTTGTTTTCTTCATAGATAATTTTATGTTTCATACTTTTGCGTTTCATGAACAAATTTGCATTAAAAAGATTACTGAAATTTTGCTGTTTAGCGTATTTGTAGTTTTGGCATTATCCAAACAGTTGTTTCGTCCAGTTTTATTTGATTATTGGCTCAGCTACTTAAGGCGACAGCAAACATATGTTGACTGACAGCATCGCAGAGGGAGACGCACAGCAGGTGACCAGGAGGAGCGGCTGCCACAGACTCAACTCAATTCGAGTCGTTGGCATTGACCGCAAAAAGTAAATACTAAAAAAACTTAAAAAACAAAATATAATAATAAAAAAATAAATACAAATAAATAAAAAGCAAAAGAATTAGAAACGCAGTTAAATATCAACTAATTGGCAGCAGCTCAGGTTGAGCAGGTGTCATAACTAACCGACCGATGTCCACCAATAAGGCAATCGAATATTATTTGCCACGTCTTTGCCACTCAGCCAGCTACAAATTGACATCGTACACCAAATAAGTACAGCATTCGAGTATGGAGCTTGTAACTCAGGATCTGCTCGAATGACCAAATAAATATTTTGGTCAACGTTTTTTTCTATGGTGGCTTTTAGCTTGGGAAAATGTGAAGTGAATGAACTAGGGCGATGGATAGAGAGTATATAGAGCGAAATAACTCTGCAGATTATCTATACTTTAGACGCTTATAACTCCATTCCTAGATAGCTGATCTTCATGACTCTTCGGATTATATTAAAAGCATCCAAATGTGTGTATTTGCCAAATTTCAAGTCTCTAATATTTGAAATGCATCCAAAATCTGAAAATATCCGTAATATCTATCTAAATATATAAATTTTAATTCTCTAGTTCGAATGGTGTAGAAGTTATGTACAAGTACATGTTATGTACATGTAGCTTTTGTAGTTTCCGAAATCTCGACGTTCATACGGACGGACAGACGCGCGGACTGACGGGCGGAAGGGCAAACGGACGGACAGACGGCGGACAGACGGACAGACGGGCAGACGGACACATGGACGAACAGACGGACGGACAGATGGGCGGACGGACAAACGGACGGACGGACAGACGGGCAGACGGACGGACAGACGGACAGACGGACGGACGGATAGACGGGCGGACGGATGGACAGACGGACGGACAGACGGGCGGACGGACGGACAGACGGACGGACGGACAGACGGACGGACGGACAGACGGGCGGACGGACAGACGGGCGGACGGATGGACAGATGGGCGGATGGACAGACGGACGGACAGACGGACAGGGCTAGATCAACTTATTTTTTTCTGCTGATCAAGAATATATATACTTTGTGGGGTCTGCGACGTCTCCTTCTGCCATTATACCCTGAATTCCCATTTTTAATGGGTTTAGGGTATAATAAAATAAAAGTATATGTTTAGTTCACAATTTCAAAGCAGGACTACAATGTAATATCCGATAATTATAGTTCAAGATCTGACTAAACTACAAAAAATAATAATAATAAATAAAATATAAAATAATTATAAGTATATAAGTTAGTTAAACCTGTTATTAAACAAGTAAAGAATACGAATTGGTATTTTATGGTATATATATAATATCTGTTATTTAGGTTGGGTTCGGTATATAAACTTAGTTAGAAACCCTTTTCAACTAAAGTTGACAATACCCCACCTTATGAAATATATTCAGCACAAGCTGTGGTAATTTTAAATATAAAAATTTTCACATAGTATTCTATATAATTATAGACTTTTTAGTTTCGAGAAATCTTTGAATGTATTAACATACATATAGATATATTTAAAGAAGCGCTGCGACTTTTTTTATAAGACAAACACTGTTCGGTTTCATTATTATATATCTGAAAATATATTGAAGTGAATGCTGCAAAAAAATCATTACAACTTCAATGGAAACATTTGATTCGATTCCATATACAATGCCAGCTATGATCAAATGCTTTCGAATTTGCATTGTTGCTGTGAACGTGATCATTTAAATGTTGAACTGCCATGCAATACCCTGTTCCAATTTGTGGACATGAGATATGTTCGATTCGCGCTAGATCTTTGGGCTTTGAATGAAAAACCACAGCTGTTGGCCACATTCGGTCACGCCCGCGGCGTTGCGTGTCAATCGAAAGTGGGTCAGGCCAGACCAGACCGCAGTCAAGATTGGCTCGACGACCAGTGTCAAATCCAAAGTCAAGATAAAGTCAGAGATAACTTGACGACTTGACGGCTTGACGGCTTGACAATAAAATTGAAGGTGGGCGCTGTTTAACTGTTTCAGCGACTGCCACGCCCACGCGCCAGCAGCCAGTTGGCATAGGGTGGCTCGGCTTCGACAGGTTTTAAAAAAAGCTTTTACCCATTTCTAAACCTGTTTGCCTTTTTCTTTTTTTTCGAATTTTAATATTGAAATTTCAATACGGAACCAGTTCCAAACCAAGGCCAGTAAGAGAACAGAACAAGAATTCAAAAGTTTCGTACCAAAATTTGTGTATATATAAAAAAACGCAAAAAAAAATTGTAATTACAATTATATTAAAATAACTTAAGATTAAGTCGAAACGCCTGAACAGCTATCAAACGGGCGGTGTGGCACCCTCGATCGGCGTCTGAATCGGCGCTGTACTGACTCCAACAGCCGCCCGATGATGCAGCAGTGGTGCATCCACCGTATCCAGTCCACCAAGCAGGGGATATTTGCCGGAACTGCCACCGGCTGCCTCGCGCTCGCGTGCCTTATAATCGTTGATGTCGTTGTCGTGTATGGGATTGTTGGGAAACTCGCTGGCCAAATGGTAGATGACCTTCTCGAACAGAAACTCCGATAGATTGGTGCGCAAAAAGAACAGAAACATCCAGTTCGAGAAATTACACTTCTCAATAACAGCTTTCAGATCGGCCCCATCCAGTTTGCCTGGCTTAGCCCAATACAGCGATAGCCGGGTGAAGGTGATACTGGAAAAAGCAGGGAATTCATTAATCAATGTCTAAAGAAAATGCAATTTGAATCTATGTTGAGATGGAATAAAAAGGTTGGCAAAAAATCTCTAGTCTGACATTTAAGGATTTGTTTGGCATTCACTTTGTTGCCCATAGACCCTTAGATCGTTCAACTCTTAGACCCTTAGACCCGTAGACATTTCAACTCGTTCGATCTATAGATCGAGTTGAATATACTTTGATGATGGTATTTGTAGAGTATTCACTGAAGTTCTAGTGAAAGCTACGTATGAAATTTGATATATCTTGTAGCCTAGCATGAAGTTTGTAAGAAAAATTAAAAATAAAGGAAGCAAAAGAATTTAAAAACTTTTAAAACTTACTTTCTATAAAAGAAGAGCGTCAGGAGTCGCCAGATCAGACCCAGCACGGTGACGATCAATAGAAAGGCATACCAGAACCAGAGTATAGTATAGATCTTCTCGTTCATTATATTGAGGGCCATCACGCAGAGCGTATCGTGCTCCTGCAGTGAGCCAGCCGCACCATATTTGAAGAATGTGCATTTGGTGACCTTGGGAAAGACAATATCGAGTGCATCCATTTTATCGACCCAACGTTCGTGTAACACCTTAATGCCCAACGATAGAAATTGACGACCTAGAAACCGATGAGTCAAATAGATCTGACAACACAGATTCAATAAGTTAAGCATTTCAGCTGTGACAAGATGTGCGCCCCACGATTGATTCAAACGCATGCGATCGATCATCGTGCGTCGTATGTTGATCACACGATCCTCTACCTCAGCCATTGAGGGTATATTCAGCTTGCCAATGCGCAGGCTGTCGCTCTTCAGATATTTTGTCAAACCGACCATACGCAGTCCGTAGACCAGCGCCTTGATTCGTCCACCCTCCCAATACTTCCAGATCGCGTGCGGGGCGTAAAAGCAAAGTGCCTGGCCAAACAGCACGAAGGGCACCCATTGATAGTAGGCGTGTCGCTTGATCTTGTCTTCGTTGCGATTGTAAGGACCAATGCCGGGCTGAAAAATGGAGCCAGAGTCCAGAGCCGTATTGTTTATGTGACGCACCTGTCGAATGGAAAGGATTATTGATGAGTTTGATTGCTTGACAGTTAAGAAGTAGATAGCTCTTCTTCAAATTTGAGTTGATAATGTCTCGAGTAAACACATGCTCATCGGCCAAATAAAAAGATAATTTTTTGTTTTTTATTTTGAAAATGATTTCATATATGGGTATAGTAAGAAAAAGATTTGTCAACATTAAATAATTGTTGAGATAAGATTTTTTTATACTCATTCATTCTCTATGTATAAACACAAACGATTTCATCGCTATTGAAATTAGAGGCTTTACTTTCGGATGTGGCAAATCGGAAAAGTCATTTTCCGGAACGAAGCCCTATTAATTGAAGTAGTCTAAATTGGAATATATACTCTTGTCGACTTTAGATATGGCGGATATATCTACGCCTAACTTTATGAAAAATATGGCTCCTAAGGTATCTTCTAATAGAAACTCAAAAATTAACAACTAAATTGGAATTGATCTAAAATAATTATTGATTAACTATATAACAAACAAGAGTCCATCTGCATAGAGAATACAGAGTTTGCAAAACGAACAGAATCTCTGAGAACATAGAAAACTCTCTCACTTACCACTGTGAATGTGGGCGTAAAGAAGCAAAACGTATTTATAACGGGTGCAACCACATTATCGGATATGCACTGTATATGCTCGCCGATATATTGGCGTGATGTTATCAGCAGGGTTGCCACCAGCAGCAGCACAAATGTCCAGCGATAATGTAGCTTAAACACAATGTTATCGATAACCACGCGCGTTATATCGAACTTGAGGTATTGTTTAACCGAACTAAACGTGCCCAACATAATGCCGACTTTTCTATGTAGCCAAAAGCCAACACTGCCTAGCACTTGGCCAAATAAATACTTCTTATGTATATGTATTTGTTTAGTGTAAACAATTTCTATGAATTTCTACTTATTATTTATTTTTCTATTTTGTAACCGGGATTCGTGTGCGAGCAGCTCCTCGTATCGTTGCTGCTGAGCGTGGACTGCAAGGGTACTTACTTTTATCACTAAGTCCGGCGATCGGGCAACCGAGAGAGCGCAAGTTGGCGAGCTTCGTTATCAAAAACCTCGCCACCGACATAATGGGGGTAAGTGGACTGGCTGTTAGTGATTTTACCAAAAGCTCTGCCGATAAGATAAATTAAACTTAAATTCAATTTCTTTTTGATAACACTTTTTTTGTTTTCAATGAGAAACTTTTCTAGAAGTACCCTGTAAATAAATAAATGAAGTGGAACATATTGAAAAAAAAGGATTTTTTTTTTTTAATTTCTCGAACTTTATGTGATAAAATAAAATGGGCTTCGATTTTATTATATATGTATATATATATATTTTTATTTTTTTTTAATGGGTTTGCTACATAGTTACTGATTTTCAGCTGCTGGAGTACAAAATTTGTGTATAAATTTTTGTATATTTTACATATTATTTCAATGTTTAAAAACGTCTCATGTCTATTAAAATTAAAACATTAAAAAAGTATAAAAATTTTAGAAAATATTTCAAATGTTATATATGATCAATTTTATAGACATATGTAGTTTCCAATACAGACCAGAAACTGTAGCAGCTTGGGCTCTGAAATTCAGTCTTGTGAAGTTTTGTGTAACTTTCTGAGCAAACATTGATTTAATAGGTATCTGCTAGTCATGCACATTGCGTACTTAGACTACTTCTTATTGTTTACCAGGAGCTTGCGCAAGCTCTTTATTTTTGAGGCCAAAGATTTTGGTATAACTATGTACGCACGTTGATATATGTTTATATATATATATACATATACATATATATGAAAGACTGAATAATAGCAAATATCAAATATTGATTTAGCTTTCTTTTGGTCCGGTGTTTGACTCTGGCTATGCAAAAGGTCAGACATTGCTGGCCTCATTTGATCTATGATATGTGCATTGATCTAGATCGGTAATTTTTCGTTTGGTTAGGAAAGCGTAAATATTGGAATTGGAAAGTTTTTAATTAGATAATCTTAGTCATGTTTTCTTACAAATTTGTTATTGTTATTTCGCACAACTGTTTTGTCGTCATATCTCTGATCCTTGATAGAGACTGGCGGCCCTATGACTGACTCTCAGCCGTTATTCAGCTGCAGATGATTCATTTCGATGCATGGCAACTGTGTTTTTCGGTTCCAAGCAGTGATATCTTGCCAGGTACCAGTCCCTAACCAACATCGCTAACAATGCTAACAATGTTAAAAGTGCTGCGATTGTGAGCCATTTGCGTATAATTAGCCAAAGTCTTATCGGGCGCCAATTATGCGACTACGACGGGCATCGCTCTAATCGTGACAATTTAATATTTACCAGCACTCTCAAATGCCAACCACAACAAACGAGGAGATGTCGTCAATTGTCGTGTGTCATACACTGCATGATACGCGCTCACAATGTATGCTTCATTCTTTCAACTTGATATATGTATGATCAGATTCATAGACCCATAACTGAATATACTGTTCTAGGCAATTGCTTCTTCTTGGCATTGCTTATCTCACTGATAACATCTTCATGTAGAATTTCTGAACTGTTTCATCTCTATTTTTATAAAGTTATCTCTATTTGCATCTGCTTATCATGCTCCATATTCAGTGTATACAGAAAGGTTTGAAGAATCATAATGAGGGAGAAAGAGACAGGTAGGGGTAAATAGATACATAGAGGAAGAGAGAGAGCGTGTTTGTGATCTACATTTCCATCGAAATTTATGATTTCATAGTTTTGTCTACTCATATTTCTAACTGTCCCTGTATCTATCTTCTTACAGAAGTTTTTATAGATGCTTATCTAGCTATGAATTTTTCTCTATGTACTTGAAGCTCCAACTATATCTTAAATAAGTATATTTTAGTCTGATGACGAATATATCATAATATATATGTATATGTCTCTGCCTCTGAGCTGTCTCGAATTCTATGTCATCTAGTATCAGATTCTTATCACGAAATCTTTGGCACCATTTTGAGAGATTCTTTCGTACTTTTATATTAATTTTATTTTTTAAGTACATCTTTTAAATATATGTTTGATTTGAGTTTCTTCAGATTCGTATCCGAATCTATCTAAACTTTCATTAGAATTTGATAAATGACTAAGGTAGGAAATGCCTTCCACAATTGTGATTTCCTCCCCTCTACACTTTAATTACAATGCGCTAAAGTTCATTGATTGATCGAATGAAACAAATTGCACAATCGGCTTTCATAAGCTTCAACTATCTCTCTCTCTCTCTCTTTCTCTCTGTCTGTCACTCCTTTTTTGCCTACCTCTCTTTTCATTGCTGGTACTTTGTCTTTGTTGCAATTGGCTTGAATTACAGGCGAAATTTGAATACGTTTCGACCACAAAAGCTAACGAAATGCGAACCATTCATGCAAGGCGCACACGAAATTACGAAATCACAAAAGGTATATGTAATTCTGTGTGTGTGTGTAAGTCGCAGCTCATTTAAAGATACAATTACAATTAACTTAACGAGCGATCATTTAATTTGCAACCGTTGCAACAAGTTCTGCTGAAAAAGTGAAAGTGATTTCGACACTCAATCAAACATTTTCGCAATATATTCAAGTAAACAGGTATATAGCAGGAAACGTATCGATCAGCAATTGCCGACTGTTCAATACTCGTTCATTACGAAATTTGTAATTTCTTGCACTTGATCAGCTTTTGCTCTTGCCGATGGCACATTCTCCTCAGTTTTAATGGAGGCGAATTTTATGCCTCAGGAGCTTAAGGCTTCCTCTTTGAAAGGCTTTCTTAGAGTCCATATAGACACTTAAGCATATGTAATTTCAAATCTAAATCGCTCAAGCATGAAACCAATATACCCACTTTCAATTATTGAGTAAGTATCCACATGCATAAGAGCTGAGCTAAGGCGTATGTAGAATGAGCAGCTCTGCACTTGATATCAAATTTTAAATTCACTGGACCATATAAATTGTAGATAAAAATATCCTAACATTCGATTAACAGTATGTTAATAGTTCATTAGTAAAAGTAGGTTATGCAAAGTGGACTGTTAAGTTAATTTGTATCTATCTAAATATTTTAAAAAGCCTAAAATGTAGCTTCACAAAAGTTGGTATTGAATGTAATGGAATATCATTTGATTTGTGCTTATTCGATACTCTATCTTAAGCACTGTTCAATATACTATGATTCAATCAATTCGCTAATGTCATATCATACAATATTAATAATAAATAAATATGGAAACTGACTCAAGTTTCATGAAATTTTTTAATCGAATAACTTTTTCCACGTAACAGCCAAGCAGCTAATTCCAAAAATCTGATCTGATAACCTTTTTTTTGATTGCCACGCCAACGCTTTTTTTATATTCGTGCAAGAAGTCATTTATGCCCGTTAACAGTGGAACCTGTCATATGCTTCGTAATAGGCTTTATACTTTATAAATAGCCAAATCTTATCCCTTCAGAGAAGAGTGAAATGAGTGTATATTCGTTATTGCTTTGACAATGCAAACCTCTATTATTATTTAAGGTGTGATTAGAACTAAAAGCTCAAAGTCTCATGAAAGTCGCCCACAGATGCAAAATAATAAATTATATAGCTAGTTGTAAAAGTTCTATTGATGCTACAATAGTTAAGGGTAAAAACTCATAACTCATAATTTTAAAATTGATTTGTTGTTGGCAGCTCAAAATATGATGAATGAGAAACAAAAATTATTACAAATATTTTCTATATATTTTAATAGGTATTATTACTTCATATATTTCATATACATATACATATATATATATATTATTATTTTTTTTTTTTTTTTTATTTTCCCCATTAAACACTCGAAGATAGTTTAAGTCTTTACATTGTTACATTACTTTAAAAAGTTTTTTTTTAACAATTTTTTTATATAATAATTTAATTTGATTTTTTTTTTTATAATTTATGAAGACTACAATTTTTTTTTTAGTTTTTGCTATTTTTTCGTATTTTTTTAAATATTTTTTTATTTTTATTGTATTTTTATTTTCTCTAATTCTATCTTTTTTGTTAGCATTCTGAAAAAATATTATCAATTGGCATATAAGACTCGGAAATCTAGCTCTTATAAAGGGGATTTCTTTTATCAAAAATATAATTTTTTTTTGTCACATATTTTTATAGATAGTAAAACGAATCATATTCTATTCATATATATTATTCATTCATGTTATTTGCATACGTTACTGTTATGAGGTCATCAATAATAATCAAACTCTATTAGCCCATATTTGATCGAGTCGAGGTAGTTGGATAAGTAGGAAGCGTAACCGTTATGCTTGATAAGTTCGCGCTGTCTGACTTTGATCTGAAGGCGCCGTGCAACTGGTAAGCAAATCATAAAGTGCCGCAAACTGAGCACGATTGATTAGCTCAAGTTACTTTTTATATAAAGGCGATATGTGCATACCTCTCTCTCCATATAACTTTTGTCTAACTACTATCTGACTATCATCAGGCATCTGCGGCCAGTTGGCATGGCGTGGTTGACTCAATTGAAACAGCCGAATGCAAATTAAGTTCCACAAAAATCCACTTCAAAACTGGTCAACTATGACGCTAACGAGCAGTTCGTTGAATCCGCAATGAGTAAGCCATCAAAATTCGTGGAGCATCGTTCGCTGACCCCCTCAATATTCCCCATCTGTCGACGAAAAGCCATCAAAAAATTGATTCATGTTAACATGTGCTGAGAACGCAATCTCAGCGAGGCGACATGAAAATACAAATGAGTATGCTAGACGGGGCTTTTGAGTGACTGACACATACCCTGTAAATGCCGCCGTTTATTTCTGTGGATATTTGGAACAGGTATACTATGTGCAAATTAAATGGACCACTCAAGTTGCTTACATACCCTGAGTTTTATGAGTGAGAAACTTTATACATGCAAATATCAAATATTTAAGCTCGTGATCTTATAGTTCCTGAGTTCACTTTATAACTATAACAAATAGAGTACAAACTCTACATTTCACGATTCGCAAATGGATATCAAGTTCTCAACTAGAAAATCATACCGCACCACTAGCTCAAGTTTATAAGAATATTGAATTTATTTGTTCATAGAAAAAAATTGATAGAACTAGAATTTCATAAAGATTTGTTTAACATAGAGTAGAGATACCAAATTTCATTACTTAATTACTTACTGTTAAAGTAGTTACAGGTATTCCACATATATTATATAGTATTATAGAGAAATTATTTATCAGATTTCAATTGGCTTTTTCCAGGGTATGCCACATGAATGTAAATAAATACTATTAGCAATCGCATTTAATGCTCGATTCCCAAAGATCTGTGGCAAATCGTACAAATATTTATGCTATGCCTTGAGCTTCGTTTATTTCATGTGATTTTTTTCACTTTTTTTTCTTTACAATTTCATGGGCTGGTGTGAAATTCGAGTGGAGTCGAGTCGAGTTGAATTTGGAGTCGAAAAGAAACGTGAAGGAAGGCAAGACGCTATTCACGCAAATTGAGTCGTTCGTTGAGGCGTTGATTTGATTTATGCCAAAATACACGCATAGCTGCCACACCCACAACGCCTACAATCATATCTAATGGCTTTACGACCGTGCGATTAATAGTGGGCGTGATTAATTAAAAAAATATTTATGTTAAATACTTGACCGTATAATGGGCTTAAGTATTATTAATCGTTAGCATATCCATAAACGAATCAAGAGTAAAAATGTTAAGTGGATCAGCACTTGGTTCACTTTACTGGTCTGAAGTGATTTTGGCAAATTCTATCAATGTTAATTATATTGCATTGTTGATCAACTTGATCAACCAACTTCTAAAGAATACCACTCACATTTTCATAATGACTTCGTAGTTTCGCTTTGATATCTAAAGTTTAGTTATTAAATTCGATAAATATAAATATATTTCATAATATATTTCTAAATATCAATGTAAAATGTATTATTTCGTAATGCTCTCAAGAAACTCTTACTGAAAACTAACTCTAATTGTATAATAGAAATTTATAAGCTATTTATAAGCTATTTTTCAAGTTCTTTCTTATCGCATAACATTTACATATACTTTTATTATATATATGCATACTCTTGGGATTAATAAAAAAGCCTAAGTTCTGCAAAATAAATAATTTTGTATTTAATTTTTTTTTTTTCAGGAAACTAGAGTTATGAAACGGATCACAGCTGATATAGAAGCTACACACTTGAGATATTAGAGAGCATTTATAATGAGCCGATTAGATTTGGACACAGTGAGAGAGAGAGAGAGAGACCTTAGGTATATATACATATATATATATATATATATATATATATCACTTTTAGACATTAAAATTTATAATTATGATAGTAGAGCTTAGTAGAACTATAAATGCGACACGACTTCAGATTAAGTAAATGACCACGAAACGAGTGTAACAGGTAGAGCAGCCGGTTTGCACCTATGCTACAAGCATACATACCATATATAGATCTATACACACACACACATATATATATATATATATATATATATATATGTATATGTGGACCCGTAGATGTCTATAGGTATCGGTGTGTTGAGTGGATTTTTGTATGATATGTGAGGGCAACGAGGGAATTGCGAGCGAGGAAAATCCATTGATTGAGCGCTTAAATGTGTCTATCGATGGCATAGTTTGAAAGCATTACGAAAGGTAAAAGACACACACACACACACACACACACACACAGAGTCGCATACAGCTGGCTGCAGTGTAGCTACAGGTAGTTGGGCAGGTAAGGGAAAAGTAATTACTGCATATTATCGGGCAGGTAAATAACAATGCAAGAACAAACAGCGCGGGATAGTGAAAGCAGTTGTCTGTAATAAAATGAACACACTAAAAAAAAAAAAGCAAATTTCTGTCTGCTCTTCACACATACACTCTGCAGATACAGATACGCTTGCATGCCTGTGTATCTGGCAGTAACTTGTTTCTCGTTGCATTGTTGCAGCCCGCGTGGAGTGGAGATGCTTTATTCAGCTCAATTGACGAATTCCGAGAACTTCGTCTTCTACTTTGTCTTCGTCTTCTTCTACCTTGTCTCTTTTTTTTTTTTTTTGTTGTGGAGCGTTACATATACAGACAGGCATGCACACATACACAGATGGATACTTGTGCGACATGCAATGGGCCAATGCAGCTTAGGTGCACCCAGCGTTGCCAGACGGTTGTCACGTGAAGCATGCTCAGCACTTACATATGTATGTGCGCATTTTACACTCTTTCGCTCTTCTTGTTTCTTCTTAAACTGAACAAGTTTTTCTCCTTGAGCATTGCCAGACTGTTGGCATGCAAAGTATACTCATTCACTCTCGCATGACTACATAAATTTGGCTTTTGTTTCATTCTTCTGTCATCTCGATATCAACAAGTTGATTTTCAGCGTTGCCAGACTGCCTCAAGTCAATTCCTAATTACATTTTAACTACTTTTCTGCTTCTTCTCATGTTGTATTTCGAAATTAAGACACTTATTTTGCATATTTTCATATCTTGATATTATGCATAAGCTTAAACGGGCTTGCTTACTGATATCACAAGGTTGCCAGACTGCTTACAAAAAAGGTCTTGTTATGATCATTGAAAAAGAAGTCAAAATACCTCAAATCGACCCATCCATTAACATCTTTAGACACTTTAAATATTTACTTGGCGTTGCCAGACCGCTAAAAATCTGAAAATGTTATATTTGACGTTTCAGTCAAGATATATACGATTTTTGTGGTATCATAAGGTAATACCTTTTTAGATCTTTACCTTCATCTTACATCTCTTTTATCTATCTGTAGCATGCTCAATCTAAACGAAATTCTATATTCCACAGACTTTTCCCTTTAATTCCATTCATTTACAATTTACAATTTACAGCTTTCTAAACAAAACAATTGGCAAAGTCATAAATGCATTTGTCAGCTGCAATGGCTACTGTAAGTTTTTGGGAAATACCTTATTAACTGATCTTTGTATAGGTATAAAGGGTTCGATACGGCAGCAGCGTTGCCAGATGTGCAGCTGGCGATTGGCATGTTTACAAACTCACACACACATACACACACGGAGGCACAGAGGCGGTCAAATGTGTGTATTGGCCAAGTTGAAGTTGGCTTAAGAAAATGGCGACATTTCAGCATCAGTGGCATCACTGACTCATGGCATGTTGTCCCAACCCGCCCGCTCCACTCTTTCTTTCTCTCTCTCTCTCTCTCTGTATCTGTTTCCCCCGCCAAGGCAAATGCCACTTGACCCCGCTGCTGCCCTCACTAACCCACAAGGTACTATCATACTATATGTGTGCGTATCTGTGTTTGCGTGTGTGTGCGTTACCAACTCAAGAGACGCGCGTCTCAACTTCCAGTTAGCGCTTGAGTCTCGACTGCGCGGACAACACTAAATCATGTTTATGGGCAAGAGTTTGCGCTCTCCCAGCAGCAGCAGCATAAAACCAGACTGCACTGACTGGCTGGCTAAGCGCGACTACAAATATACCCTGTATGTTGTTTAAAATTTATATGTACATGGAATATGCTCACATTTCAATACAATATACATTCAATTTAATATATAAATATTTAAATACACAAATTTGTATTTGTAATACCTAAAAAACCACAACTAATATACCCACACATTGAAAGCCAAGTGTGGTGTAAAAGAAACAGGTCTAACTGCAGACACACTAAAGCGGAGACTGTTTGCACACATATGTACATGCATGTATATAAATGTGTGAATGTGTGTGTGTGCGCGCATGCAGCTGTGTTTATGAGTGCGCATCAGTATGTGTGCACTCGAGACGCGAACTCAACAAGATCCACCCCAAAAATAGCAACATATTTTACCTGGTCAAACACGCACATACAATCCACTCTGCTCTCGCTGTCGCTCTCTCTCTCTCGCTCTCTCTCTGTCTCTCTTGTGTGCGCGTCGCGCACTCACTTGTTGGCGGCAAACGACTCAAGCTTGGTTGCTCTTGCGCTCTCGCTCTCCATCGCTCTCTTCCCCTCTCGCTATCTGTCTGTACGTGCTGCAGTGAGCTCGACGCTTGTTCATGTTTGAACCAACTTTGGTTTGGGCAGTTCTCTCAACACATTCGTGTCACTCGGCGAGTTTGGGCTCAGTTGAAATTTTCTATTCGAAGAGTGCGCAGCGACCACTAAGCTGCTGCGACGGCGTTTCAAATATATACAGTACCAAATACACACGACTGTCGTCGATACGTTCTTTTTTTTTTTTTTTTTTGTATATCGTTTTTTTTTTGTCGGTCAACAACAACAACTGTCGCTCTTTCTCAGTGACTTCTTCATGTTTGTTGTTGCATGTGTGTGTAAGCGAGTGTGCGTTGCTGTGTATGGGAGAGCATCGACTCAAATACACTCGAGGGAATTTTGTTGAGATCAGTTCAGCGCACGGAGCAGCGGCGAGTTGAGCCTCCCACGAAACAGTTCGACGGCTCAGTACGGCTCGCCCGATGTGCATTCTCTCAAGCGTTATGTTGGACAAGTGATGTGTGAACGAGCGCAGCAATAAAGCCCAATTATATATATGCATATATAAACAATCGATCAATCCATCAATCAAGTCATTCCTCAATCGGTTCAACAAGTTAATATATTTAAAAAAATAAATAAAATAAAAAACAAAAAACTGCCAGTAGCCAGACGACACGCGAAGTTAGCGTCAATCAATCAATCAAGCGATCAGGAGACAAAGGATTCATCAGCCTGCAAATCAAACGATCTCACGATCCATCAAACAAACACAAAAGCAAAACAACTATTTCTTTGCCACATTCAACACTCGATCAATCAGTCAATCGATAACGATAAAGTGCCAAAATGTTTGATGTATTTGGCTCCGTGAAGGGGCTGCTGAAAATCGATCAGGTGTGCATCGATAACAATGTCTTTCGGATGCATTACAAGGCGACGGTGATCATATTGATTGCCTTTTCGCTGCTCGTTACATCCCGTCAATATATCGGAGATCCGATCGATTGCATTGTGGATGAGATACCGCTCGGTGTAATGGACACCTATTGCTGGATCTATTCAACGTTCACGGTGCCCGAGCGTCTGACAGGTGTCGTTGGCCATGATGTTGCCTCGCCTGGCGTCGGTTCCCATGTCGATGGTGAGGATAAAGTCAGATATCACAAATACTATCAGTGGGTCTGCTTTGTGCTATTCTTCCAAGCGATCTTGTTCTATGTGCCACGCTATCTCTGGAAATCATGGGAGGGTGGCCGACTGAAGATGCTGGTGATGGATCTCAACAGTCCCATTGTGAATGATCAGTGTAAAAACGATCGCAAGAAAATATTGGTCGACTATTTCATAGGCAATCTGAATCGTCACAATTTCTATGCCTTTCGGTTTTTCGTCTGCGAAGCTCTCAATTTCGTCAATGTCATTGCGCAGATCTATTTCGTGGACTTCTTCCTGGATGGCGAGTTCAGTACGTATGGCAGCGATGTCTTGAAGTTTACGGAAATGGAGCCCGATGATCGTATCGATCCAATGGCGAAGGTCTTTCCAAAGGTCACCAAATGTACATTCCACAAATATGGTCCATCGGGTGGAGTTCAGAAGTTCGACGGACTCTGTGTGCTGCCATTGAACATTGTCAATGAGAAGATCTATGTGTTCCTCTGGTTCTGGTTCATCATTTTGAGCATCTTGTCGGGCATCTCGTTGGTCTATCGCATTGCCGTTGTTATGGGACCGAAATTGAGGCATTTGCTGTTGCGTGCTCGCTCCCGTTTGGCCGAGAGCGAAGAGGTGGAGAAGGTGGCCAACAGGTGCAACATTGGTGATTGGTTCTTGCTCTATCAGCTGGGCAAGAATATTGATCCATTGATCTATAAGGAGGTGATCGCTGATCTGTATCGTGAATTGGGCGGCGATGGTCAAAGTCCACAGAAGCAGCCTTTCGAGGCCTAAGCGCGAGCTTGAGAGGAATGGAGATGGAGCGAGTGAGAGAGAGAGAAAGAGAGAGAAAATGAGAGAGAGAAAACGAGTGGGAGAAGGAGCGAGCGAGAGCGAGAGAGGAGTCGGAGTTGAAGCTGGACTCAGTGACGGCATCTGGGCCACCCTGTGCTATCAGTGGCAGCGTGTCAGCAATTGTAAGTAAAACTAATAAATATCAATTTCCCCTCTATACCACTACCCACACTCTGCCTAATCAATGAATGCACACATGCACACGCACACGCACACGCACACGCACACGCACATAAAATTCCCCTCCTACTATCATCCAATCAAAACACATACATAAACATTCGGCAGCAAAGAAACTGTAAATGGTTAACAGAAAGATAGGGAGAGAGAGAGAGAGAGAGCGCTCACTTCAAAATTTCAACAATCATAGTAAACGAGCAATCTTCCCCCTGCCCAAAATAAGTCACTCACACAAACGCTCAGCAGTTATATACATAGAGTTGCCAGAGTTAGTAATCATTTTTCTTTTCTATTTTTGCTGAATTTATTGCTGTTTCTATACTTTATTGAAAACAAATATATATATAAAATTGATTGTAGTTTAAATAATAATAACAGTCGCATAGCTTAACATCTTAAAGGGCGTTCGAGTGTATGTATGTATATACTAGTTGCGATTGAGTAATACTTGCTCATGGAAAGCGATCTATGAAGTTAACAGTGTTCTGTTAACTTTTTTAAAGGAGTTGTGATTTAACTGTTATTAGCTTAACCGCTCTTTGTGTAACCGAAAGAGTCGCTTTCCAGCAAAGCCACGCGCTTTTAGCAGCAGCTCTCTGCTTACAATTTTGAACAGAGCGCGAGAGCGAGAGTGAGAGCAAAGCAGAGATCGCGAGCAGAGCGCGCACACGCACTGCTGGTCTTACGCGCTCATTTAAGCGTAACGCAAGCAGCCTCAACTCGAGTCAGGGCTTGCGCAAGCGAGATAAACGCACAGACAGCGACGCATGCGCGCGCTGCTAGGCAGCTAGAGCAGTGTATGCCCGTCTCGCTCGTGTCTCACAAAGAAAAAAAAAACTACATTCCAGATTTCACAAAGTGGTTCTACATTTTCTTATGGGTTTCTCTTTTGCTTGCTTGTTACTGAATCTGCATGCAAACTGGTTTGACCAGCCCGAGGCGGTGGCAGGGATCCACCGGGGGGGAGGATGGGAGGGGAGCAGCCGGCGCAAGTTCAGGGCAATTGCGAGGGCGCATTTGCCAGCAAGACAAATGTTCTTCGCAGAAATCCGTCTGCTAATTAAGAGACACTTTTTAAAGAGATAACCGCGTGATGCCAGAGAGTGAGAGAGAAAGAGTGATGCCAAGGGGCCTGAGAGATAGAGATGGAGTGGTACATTTTTAAATGGACAGGCGACTTATTATATACCCTATGTGCATATAGAATATCGTCGAAATTCTAAACGATTTGAAAACCATCTTTTTCTTTATATGATCTCAAGTAACTTGCCTATTATAAATGAACAATTTATGAATGCTCGCATTTAAATTTACATTAATGTCCTGTTTAATCAAATCTTGACATAGTCAACCATAATAATCTCATTGAACTCGAAAGTTATTCAAGTTAAAGTGCTGAAATTTTATATGTGAGCTCATTTAGACAAAGTTTGATCAATTCCATAAAGTTATGTCAGCAAAATGAATTGCAGATCTGCCTGTGCGATACAAAAATATAAACATATATATATGTATATACATACGTCATCGCACTTCAAATAGTAGGACAGTTCGCGCCTATGCTTGACCTTATACCATATAGCATAGGAAAAAAGCCACTCAAACTATTCAATTGATATTTTTCTAATCAGTTAAACATGTCATTTGTCTTACTCTTTCGTCGTTTGTGGCGTTTTTGTTCTTTTGATTTTTTTGTTTTCCATTCTTATGGGAGTCGAACACATAGTTCTATGCGCGTACATACAACGCCAATCAGAAGTTAGGCAACATATTGCCCTGCCCCGTTATCTTATCAATGTCGCCCAGAACCGACTAACATACTCTCTATCTCTCTCTCTCTCTCTCTCTCTCTCACACACACTGCCTTGAAGAGCTGTCAACCGTTTATAAGACCGAAACAGAAATGATGCTGATGGTTTATCACATTTTAAGTGATAAAATGTTGCAATTACCCCATCGCACATGATCATATTCACACACACATCGACATGCTTGTAATTTACAATTCATGTAAACGTTTGTTAGAGGAGCTGTATTAGACTAGCGGCTACCCTATAGTATAGCCTATAGAAGAGATTTGAATTTGAATCAAAATCCTTGATTAACTCAGTTCTTATATAGAGTCTCAGTTGTTTTCCATTAGAAAATCCTTAGCTAAATCAGCACTTATAGAATTCCAGTCAATAGAAATAGTATATGATGTACATATATAAATACTCGTATACGGCATATATGTATGGTCTGTTTTTACATTTGCAAATACCCAAAGTCTCAGCTAAGATTCAAGCGATGCCCCATTAAAAAAGGAGATTTTCAATATGAACTAGATCATTTTCGGGTAGTTAGCGACAGACTTACACGAATAAACATTCATACATATATATACATATGTATGTATATATAAAAACAGTTATTTAGCATCGTAATGATCGCCACTAGGTTTTTCATGAATGAAAATTTCCAATGGGCGGAAGGCAACCTTCAAGAAGAGCAAAAAAAAAAAAACTACGATTGACACGCGAAAAAAAACCAAACAAACGAAAATGAGAAGCGCATATAGAGGCTTAATAGACTATTGTTATTTGTATTAATTTTATTTGTTTATTTGTTTTTTGCTGCACGCAGACTCAACTCGTATTCGTTTTACGTATTCAAGCGTCTCATCGCTGCGAAATGTTTCTTTTCTCTTGAATTTTTAATTGCATTAATTACTTTCAATTAGCAAAAAGACTGCCGCGTTTGACCCCAACACACTTAGAAGCCAAAGCAAAAAAAAAAAAAAAAAAAAATGTTAATTTAAAATTGTTTTTTGTCTTCATTTTTTAATATAAAATTGTCAATTATCACATGTAAAAAATAATTGCAATTAATTCCACATATAATTTTTAAAATTAATATATTTAAATATTTTTTTTTTAATTTGTATTAACTAATGGCAAGGAATCCCAAGCAAAACTTGTTTTTATATTGATTTATTAACTATATATAAAAAAAAAAAAAAAAAATTCTCAGCTGTATTTCATTCACAATCTTATTTATTGCTCTAACAAACGTTAAAAGAAAAAAAATCACATTTATATATGGTTTCTATAACTTTTGCCTTTCTTTTGTAAATTAATTCACATTAAAAATTTTATATAAAATCTGATATGTTTTTAAATATTTCTTTTGTTTTGATACCTTTTTTTTCACATACATAACTTGTATTAATATATAATAATATCCCTGCAAGCATTTGGAAGACAGTTTTAACAGAAATCGTCTTGAGGAGTCTTTTCTGAGTCGCCTTGATGATTAAAACATGATTAATCTCATGAGCGATCGAAAGAAGACTCATAAATGACACTTTTATATGCTCAAAATATGATTGGTTGAGAATACAAAAAACATATGATTAAATTATGACTCGAAAAAGAGTCATAAATGTTTAAGAAGACGAGTCATAAGCGACTCATCTCGAAGAGTCGCGGCTAGGCTAACATTTTCTTCTCATTTGTGATCAGAAAATGAGCGCATATATAACTATTTTCGATCAGTGCTCATAATGGACTCATTTATGCTCTGTTAACATCAAAAATGCTTGCAGGGTATATATTTACAAAAACAAATAATATTATTGGCATACTTAAGGGAAATTTTAATTCCATTTTCTGTATCTTTCTCACTGTGTCTCAACACGCGCATCAACAACTTTTGCCCTTTAATATATTTTTATTCAATTAATTTGTAATTATCTTTCTCTCTCTCTCTCTGTTTCTCTTCATCTCTTATAGTTGCACGCAGCCAGAATGAAGGATGAACAATATTTGAGAGAGGGGCGTGGCCTTTTAAGCTAACCATGAGCTAAACAATGTAAAAGCAATACAAATACACGAACACACGAACACACCCATGCAAACACACATATCAACGAATGCCGCTTGTGTTGCACGTGTTTTCACGGATTCCAAAACACGTGAAAACCAATGCATAGAAGAAGAAGAGGTAGAGAAAGAAGTGAAACAAGTCCATAATACTAGCCAGAACCCATTAACGATGCCAACGACAATCAGAAAAGGTTCAAAATTCAAATAAAAAAAAAAACAAAAAAAAAAAAAAGACAAGCTAAATCGAACTATATAGCTAGATATATGTATTTATATATATAAATATATATATAGAGCTATAGCTAAACAGTTAAAAGACGCAGCAAAAAAGACAACAGCAACAAGAAAGTTCAAGCATTTCAAAAACGCCAACTGGAAAGCGAGTTGAATGAAATATTTTTTATAAAACATAAACTACATATATATATATATATAAATATATATAAATTGATCTACATACACATATATATATATATATATATATTTATATCTATATGATGCAAATGCCACATGCGATTAATATTTATGCTAAGAGTTGTGATCATTGATTAAGCAGTTTATAAAATTTATAAACAAATCTAAAAAATAAAAAACAAAAAATATTACAAATAAAATTGCAATAATATGCACAACAACAACAACAACAACTATGAAAAAAAAAACAAATGCAACAATAATTATTAATATTACAAAATATATATGAATATATACATAAATATTTTATAAACAAAACATATTTTAATAACAATTTTTCGCCGCATATTAAAATTATATATATACAAATATATGAAATAAAATTTATTTTGTAATTTTACATATTTTTTTGTAGCAATTTTTTCGCCAGCAATTTTTTTGTCATATAAATATATCAATTTTTTTTTTAGCATTTATTTTACTAGCTTTTAGAACATTTTAGTTTAGCGCAATTTATTTTATTTTATTTTTTTTTGAAATTGAAAAACTTTGAGAAAAAAAGAAAAAATAAATGAAAATATTAAATTACAAATAATATTTATATTAAAATTTTGTAAGCCGCAAAAATATTTTTAGTTATACGAAAGACTCAAAAGCAATATTAAAAAAAAAACACACACACACAAAAACTAAAATATACAAATGAAGAATTTTAATAACAATAATAAAAAATAAAAAATATATACATATATGAAATAAAAAACTTTTGCAGCTGAGAATTGTATTGCAGCAATTTTTTGTTGCTTTTTTTTCAGATATATATATATTATTTCTATATATATATGTATGTGTGTGAAAAATTAACTATGTAAGTGCGCACATTTACAAGCCAGCTTGATATAGTATATATATTTTTTATATAATTATCGATTTATCGACTTATCGAGTGTGTAAATGCGCCACAGGCCGTAATCTAAGTTTTATATATAAATACATAAATAAATAAAAGAGAAATAATTAAAAACTGAGAAACATTTATTGTTTTTATTTATTCATTTATTTTTTTAGTTTTTGGGAAAGGGTCCTTTAAGTTACGAAAAGAACAAATCGATAGGCAAGACATGACTGTGAGTTATCCTTGGCTGGGAATGTCTGCAACTATTAAGCCATGAGCCAAAATATATAGATATATGGTTTGAATTAAGTTATTACCAAAAATGTATAAGGCCCCATATACATATATTATTATTTTTTTTGCCCTGAGCTATATAGACTTCAGTAGTAATTGTGTATAAAATTTGTAGTTCCAACCGTTCTCGAGTTATGCTACAACAAGGCATGGAAATTATAGAAAATTATTTACGATCATATATCTAAATTCTTTTTTTTTACATTGTAAACCTCTTAATTTGATAAGCATGAATAGGCACATGCATATATACATCTGTCGCTTAACTCAGAGCTCATTGCAAGACCCTACACAAATTGTTAATGAGCAGGAGAAATAGACAGCCTTAACTCTAGCCTGACCTCTGTTGAACTCAGGTGACAAACGAGTCATAAATCTATGGCAGGCAGGCAAACGAGATAGCGATAAGACAAAGCTGCAATACACTATAATAAGAAGTCGAAAGAGATATGATATTCATATATATATATATAGTGCATGTATGGTAATCAGAAAAACATATTGCGACTCCTTACCTTATCAACGTCTTCTGCATAGTTTCTAATCAGAATTAGCTCCAACATCTGAATACTCTAAGACCGTCATAAAGACCCTCATAAGCCTATATCATTATAGATAGCATTATATAACACATAGCTGCTAAGAAAAAAAATGATTACAAACAAATAACGCTTTTCATGAAAACCTAACCTAAACAAATCTTTGTCCAAGTACAGTGCACACTCAAATAAATGAAGTTTCTAAATAAGTTCTCGATCAACTATTTTATATTTCTCTCTTCTGTTTTAAGCTCTCGACTTTGTACCATAGAACTCCGATTGGGTTTCTTTAACATTAATTTGACGCTGTAAGTTTACTTTAGCGGGTGTATACTCCTTTGACTTGACTGACTAGACTTTCATTATAGCGAATGTTTACATTGGAAGACTTAATTTGATTAGTTGTTTAAGCTTAGACTTAGGAATTTCGCCAAAAGTTGGACTTTGCTGCATTATTTTTCCTTTTTTTTTCCTTTTGTCAAATTGGGATTGATGCCTCAACGGATGCCAACGAAGTGAGTCGCGTAGCCAATCTAGCGATACGTCATTCAAACACGTTTCTATCGACTTCATTTTTTTTTTTTTGCTTCTTCTATTTTTTTTTTTTTTTTTTTACTGACTCAACGGTTTATTTTTTTTTTCGTTACGGCTCCAAAGTCTTTCCCGATCATGACTGATCGACGGCATCCAGCAGCCAGCCGCAATTGAAATCGGACTCTAAATTGGGGCACGGATTGAATTACATTTGCGCCACAGACGGTCGCCGGAGCAACTCGTGCCATTACTCGATTATGATGTTATTTGTTTACATCAAACTTCTCAGTTGCCCAATGGTATGCCAATGCTACAGCAATAGCTTCAGTCTGCGTCTCAAGACTCAAGACAATATTAAACTAGATTATAATTTTGTGAGTCTTTTTTTTTTCGTTTCGAATCTTGCACTTGGAAAAAAAATTGTTTACAGAAAACTTTTTACGAAGTGTGAAATAGTTACATATATATATATTTTTTTTTTTTTTACTTCTTTTTGATTCGCATGCATGCAGTTGCTATCAGATCTACTAGAGTCATATAATACATATTGTATAAATATATACTCTAGCAATCCTTATGCGACGTTTGTTGCAAAAGTATCGCATTTAATGTTGAATTTTCGCGATTGCGACTTGTGTTCTTTATATGTATTTTTATACTCATTCACGGAGTGAAATGAGTATATTGGTTTTATACAATGTTTGTCCTCTTATTCGTCCGTCCTTCCGTATGTCCGTATGAATGCAATATATTTCGAAGCCATTAAAGCTAGAGATTAGAGAATGTTTAACCATTTCCTCATGGACATCGTCGAATTATAAAGTGTATGAAATTTTTGTCCCTCCGCCCACTAGAGGCGTGGCAAATCACAAAATGCAATTCATATGTAGTTGAAGAGCCAAAGAGTTGCTAAGATTAATCAAATACGGCTGATATATCGGCGCATGGCAAATCGGAAAAAACTGCATCATCTATAATTGTTTCTCTAAAGCTAGAATTCTGAAATTTGGCGTATTAGCCAATGACTTATATTATTATATAATTATATTATTATATTTCATAATTGAATGTCATTATTCTCAGGTTTTATTATACCCTGAGCCCATTGAAAATGGGAAATCAGGGTATAATGGTTTTGTTAAAAGTATGTAACAGGCAGAAGGAGGCGTGGCAGACCCCATAAAGTTTATATATTCTCAATCAGGGTGAGGAGAAAAAGTTGATATAGCCATGTCCGTCCGTCCGTCCGTCCGTATGTATGAACGCGTCGATTTCCGAAGATACAAAAGCTAGAGAGTTCATTTTTTTGAAAGGTCCGTATATTGCACGCGCAGTACGAGTTTGTTTCAGAAATTCGATAACCTGTATATTTCCAATGAAATTATATGTAATTCATCTTTAGAGTTAGAGTCTCCAAGTCTTCTGCATATACATATAGATACTAATTTAATACAATTTCGGTTTTTGTCAGATTTTGGATTCCGAACCCCGATTCCCACACCACATTTGGGGGTATGTATAAAAAATGCATTCAAATACTAGTTTTTTTCTAAAATCTCTAGAAATTCATGTAATTTCTGAGCAACCACAAATGCGTCTTTTACGAAATTCCGAAAATTTTTTTGACTGTGTACATGAAGTTAAGAAAAGGACATATTTAAATATTTAACAAAACAATGCTTTATTATAATGTCAAATTTTTTCGGGTAACGGCTAGCCCGTGGACACCCAATAAAAGCCCGGCCCGTGTACAGCTGTAGTGTGGATTGATGGGAAATGAATCGTACTTAATAATATTGTTTTATTTTTTTTTTTTTCTGTAATATTTGATTTTTAAATATCATGAGTCATGATCA
Organism: Drosophila antonietae; assembly: GCA_030914385.1. Lineage (NCBI taxonomy): Eukaryota > Metazoa > Arthropoda > Insecta > Diptera > Drosophilidae > Drosophila > Drosophila antonietae. Next base: position 46,353 of record JAUESO010000164.1, read on the forward strand.
CATTCTTCTGTTGACTGACGAGACTGTTTGATTTAACAATAGTTTTGAAGTCAACTTGATACATATAGAGCTATATATACAAATATATACATTTGTATACAACCTCTTGTATAGGCTACGTATGCCCGAGCTAGAGCTTTTGTGAAAAGTGTGGCAATTGGCCAGTCAATTTCATATCGTTTACCCGGTTAGGTAGCTGCGAAATGTACATAATAAAAGTGAGATATATGTATGAATATATCACACACGTGGCATCTTCGGGTGTAGAGGAGGCGAGACGTCTGCCTAAGTAAATTATCATATCAAATTGAATTAAACGCTGCAATTGTCCAGGCGTGCCCTCAATAAATAAATAAATAAATAAACATTACGGCACAAGAAAAGCGAAATCCACGGCGTTATCTAACTTGCTCCAATTGAAAGCCGAAAGAGGGGCGTGGGAGAGCGCCAGCAGCTGTTTAGTTGGGGTCAAACACAAGTCAGCCCATTGCAATTGGAATGTGAGAAGCGCCCACGAGTTAAGCAATGCCAGCTCAAGCGATATAAATGGACATGGGTCTAATTGAATACCTGAAGACTGATGCAATTTCATTTCAGTGTGCAAAACGTTCAGGGATAAGGACATAAGGAGCAAACAAGAAGAGTAGAAAAGGGTCTAGCTGCTGCAAAAATTATATCAGTTATTTTGGCATGGGGAAAAATAATAACGGCAAATTATGATCAATTTAGGTAAAGCTCTCACTAAAGCTATAACTTTGAGCTTAAGATTAATCAAGTATTAAATTGTAGCCAGTGAAACGTTTAACAAATGAACAGAAGTGGGAAACTGCAAAGAGAGAGAATACGAAAATTTCAAATTCAAGTTATGTCAGTTAACCCTCTAATGCTGTTTTCTAAACTATTGGAGGAAAATAATTGGAACAATTTTTTTTAAAGTAAATTTAGGCTTCTAAACTCAAAAATGAACTCAGAAAAAATATAGAAGTTTTTGTTTAGCCGTCAGGTGCAAAAAAGGTAATAAGTGTCTCAAGACACTCTTGGGCATCTAAGAGTAAAAAAAACGTATTTAATAGAAATGTTAATTTTTATTATTCATATGATATGTTTTAAAACAATTTTTTGTTGATGTGCAGCATAGATGTAAATTACATTTTTCACAAATGCATTGCGTTTGTGATGATTTACAGAGCTTGCACCGTCTCTTATTGTCCCGATCCAACCAATTTGGGAAGTGGTTGACTTGGTCAAAACGTAATTCCGCTATTGGGTGTAAAGTTTTTTTTCCAAGTTTAAGCTCAAGCTGTGATGGTCGGGCCCGTGGGGATTGTGAAAAAGGTGACCGATCTGTTCGCAAAGATGGTGACTGCATCTGGTCTTGTAGAGATACGGTACTGACTGGACGACCTGCGTGGGCTTTATTTCTAAAAGCCACCAATCCTTCTTATACCTTTATATAGTTATACCTTTAATAGTTGGTAGTGGCGATCGTTGTCTTTTCAGGGATTTCCTAATAGGCTCAGACTGACCATTATCAGGCACATTCTCTTCATCATTACAAGCAAATGATATTGTGCTAATATCCTCCACAGCAGCTATTAGAGTTTCTGCCACATTTAAGTCATCTTCCTCGTCGTCACTTGACTCGGATAACTCTGCATCGGAAGGGACATTCTCAAACAATTCCAACAACTGTTCATCAGTTAAATCGGATAATTTGAATCGTACCCGGTTTGCCATCTTTATATGGTTAATATGTCAGTTTCTAGTAAAACAATCCATATAATGAATAAGTGTACACACAAAATTGCAAGCAGTTGTGAAATAGCTGCTGGTAAAAAAAGTTGCTTGCAGCCCCAAAAGTGTCTCAAGACACTTATCACTGTTTTTAAGCTACAACGCACATTTTTTATTTATTTTTATTTTTGTAAACTAGTTTTCATTGTAAATAAACATACCTTCCAATAAAAAATTATTTTAAATGGATTGCTTTCACAGATTTTGTAAAATAATTGTTGCACAACAGCACATGCAGCAGATCAATTTACACGCGCGAAAAAACATATGTTTTGTGTTTATGAAAATAAAAAGTACCGTTTAAAGCACTGGAGAGCTTTTAAAGCTTTTTTCTCAGTAAATTTGAATGTTTTATTAACGATCAAGCAATATTTGAAAGACAAAAAAGCTCCCATTTTTTTTTTAAATTTAAAAATAAAATAAGTGTCTCAAGACACTTATGAGCGTTAGAGGGTTAAACTTTTAGAAATACAGCATTAGGAGGAAGCAAGTAAGAAGGCTCTAGTCGAGACGGCTCGAATACGAGATACCCTGAACCCTGCAAAAAAAGTGATACTCTTCTTCTTTACGAACGCATGAGCGCGCGCTCTGCTGCCGTCGCTTGGGGTGGGTTGGGCTGCATTTTGGATGCATTTCTAGATGAACGATGATCATGAAATTTATAGAGTAGATTAAGAGTATCTAAATGTATCTAAGTGTTTTTTTCAAATTGGGGGCGAACGGGGCGTGGCATAAAAAATCTAAAAATTACAAAATCTGCGTATCCACAATATATATCTAAATGTACAAATTTGAAGTCTCTAGCTAAAACGGTGTGAAAGTTATGCTCATAAAACTTAAAAAAAAAGTACATACATTTTCGATTTTTATCGATTATTAGGAAATGGGGCGCGTTATCGAAAAAAAAAAAAACAAAACAAACTCGTACTGCGTAGCTAACATACGAGTGTTCATGTGAAAGTTCAGCTCTCTAGCTTTTGTAATTTCCGAAGTCTCGACGTTCATACGGACGGACGGACGGACGGAGGGACGGACGGACGGACAGGGCTAGATTAACGTTTTTTTATGCTGATCAAGAATATATATGCCTGTTACATACATTTTCACAAAACCATTATACACTGAATTCCCATTTTTAATGGGTTCAGGGTATAAAAAAACAGGAAATGTATTACATAGCGCATAAAGCAATGAAAGATATATTGGGGATATTTGAGAGAAATATATCTTTATTAACAATGAAAATCAATTAAAATTTACCAATTTTCATCTAGACATAATAAAAGTTTAAGAGATCACAACTAACATGCATATGTAATATCCTGAATTGCGTGGAACCCCACTTTAGTTTTTGGAAACTATTACGAAACACACAGAAAAAAAAATTAAAGAACCGCAATTGAAATGGACAAGAGCTGGAATAAGTGGGCTCACCCTACGGGAAACCACAGCGACAGCTTTTGTTTAGACTTCACAGCAAATTCGCATCGAAACAAAAAAAAAAGAGACAATAAACAGAAAGAGAGAAAAAACAATCCGAATAAATCTGACAACGAACGACAAAAGCAAAAGACAAAAGCAAGGAAAAACGGGCAAAAAAAAAAAAAAAAACCTTTTGATAGTTGACTTTAAAATAAATAAATAAATTGTTTCTAAATTTAAGCATAGACCCCACACACGCACACAGTCATCCAAAAGAGAGACGGGGACAGAGCGATATATTGGGTTATACAATTCGCGGCTGAGGCCGTCAATGATCCATGGCATTTCGCATACATTTAACAGCTTTGCCAATTTGTTTAGATTGAATTAAAATTACAATCTGGTTGACATTTTGCGCGACAATTTGTTTGATACGGACTTAACCTTTCCGAATGATGCAACGTTCAAGGCCACTCGCAAATTCGTCTATATTTTTCCAGTTTAATGCTGACTTCAGATGTGTTTGTCAATTGGACTTTAGTTAAGTTGATGTACCAGCTCACGGCAGCTACGTTCACTGTTCATCTCGTCGGTACTTAATTAGACTTTAGTCTCGTCTTGCTGTCCGTCCGTCTGTCCGCCTGTCCGTCCGTCCGTACGTCCGTACGTCCGTCCGTCCGTCTCTCCGTCCCTCCATTCGTCCGTCTGCCCGTCCGTTTGTCTGTCTGCAGTATATTTTGAGACTAAAGCAATTTTGATCGTCCGTTCGTCCGTCCATCCGTCTGTTAGTCCATCCGTCCGTCTATCCGCCTGTCCGAATGAATGCAATATATTTTGACGCTATTGAAGCTAGAGGCAAAAGAAATTTTGACCATATACTTATGGACATCCTCGAATTATGTATAATATATACCCATTTTCTTCATCTGCCCACTAGAGGCGTGACAAATCAGAAAATGCAGATCATTGTAGTTGAAGAGCTAAAGAGCTGCAATTTGAAACGTTGACCGACCAAGACTAATATATCTACGCGGGGCAAATCGGACACTGGGGGCGTGACAAATCGACAACGAAGTACATACATATGTATGCGCCCAACTGCATAATTCCTATGCGTGTGCGCGCTATATAAAAAAGCTTAATAGTAATTGCTAAGGTGGCTGGAAGCATTTTGTAAGAAATATAAAAATATATAAATATAAAAAATAATTGAAAAAAAAGTCAATGTACATATATAAAATCGCATGTTTGTCAAAAATATAAATAATAAAAACTCTTGCCTCTGTTGCGATTCGAACCCGTTCAACTCTAAACGTTGTGCAGCGTCTTTAGCATCAACGCCAATCCTTTTTCCGAGAAACCGTGTGCTAAAACGCAATAACTTCACTGCTAGACAAAAGTGAACTAAAATGAGATAAATTCTTAGAATATGCTAGAATGCGGGCATTTGACAGTTAGCAACAGACACAGTACGAGCTTTTTTCTAGAACAAGATTTGAAATGTTAAATGTAGGCGCAATGTAATGACTATCGATATTTAGAATTTTATTAATTTTGGATATACCGCCCCCTCCGCCATAACATTTGAAAACAAAATGTTTCTATAGACCACGCCAGCATGGATCCGATTCATTTAAAGTTGATTTTGATTTTTAAAAAACACATACAAAATTATGCATAAGGAATTTTTCTTTGAATTTGCTAATTCACGCACAAAATACGATACTCCAGGATATCGTATCGCATCGAATGTAAGCTAACATGTTCGATTACTTTATGTTAGGAACGATTCCTTTGATGCTGTTAAAGTTAACAGCTGTTAAAATGTCAACCAAGCAGGCCGCCAATTTTCCTATAAAAGCGCGCCTGCGAGTGCTTAGAATCAGTCAGCAGCGGTGCCTCGCCGAGGCACTGCAGCTGCTCATTTTTGGTAGCCCAATTTTGGGCTAAATTAAGCACTTGAAATAAAGTGTCGTGTTTTTTTTTTTTTTTTTCATCCGGGGAAACTTTTTTTTTTTTTTTTTTTTTTGAGAAACGGCGGAAAAAAACTGCATTGACAGTGGCCAGTTTATCTCTGACATCATTTGTATATGAGATGTCCATCTGGAGAAACTTTTTTTTTTTTTTTTTTTTTTGTAAAAACTGCCTTTGACAGTGGCCAGTTTATCTCTGACATCATTTGTATATGAAATGTCCATCTGGAGAAACTTTTTTTTTTTTTATTTTTTATAAAAACTGCGAAAAAACTGCCTTTGACAGTGGCCAGTTTATCTCCGACATCATTTGTATATGAGATGTCCAACTGGAGAAATAATATTTTGCATTTGACAAAATATAAAGAAATGCCCGGCCAAGTTGTTCAATCTCCGACATCATTTTTATATGAGATGTCCATCTGGAGAAACTTGTTTTTTTTTTTTTTTTTTATGAAAAACAGCAAATAAAAACTGCATTGACCGTGGCCAGTTTATCTCCGACATAATTTTTAAATTGGATGTCCATCTAGAGAAATATTATTCGGCGAACAACATTTTTATAAAAAGAAAAGGCCAAAAATCTGTCTTTGACAAAATATAAAGAAGTGGCCAAGTTGTTCAATCTCGCGACATCATTTTTATATTGAATGTCCATCTGGAGAAATATTACTTTGCGAACAACATTTTTATAAAAAGAAAAGGCAAAAAATCTGTCTTTGACAAAATATAAGAAGTGGCCCAAGTTGTTCAATCTCCGACATCATATTTATATTGGATGTCCATCTGGAGAAATATTATTCGGCGAACAACATTTTTATAAAAAGAAAAGGCCAAAAATCTGTCTTTGACAAAATATAAAGAAGTGGCCAAGTTGTTCAATCTCGCGACATCATTTTTATATTGAATGTCCATCTGGAGAAATATTACTTTGCGAACAACATTTTTATAAAAAGAAAAGGCAAAAAATCTGTCTTTGACAAAATATAAAGAAGTGGCCAAGTTGTTCAATCTCCGACATCATTTTTGGATGGGAGAAATATTATTTTGCATTTGACAAAATATAAAGAAATGGCCGGCCAAGTTGTTCAATCTCCGACATCATTTTTATATTGGATGTCCATCTGGAGAAATATTATTTTGCGAACAACATTTTTATAAAAAGAAAATCTGTACAACTCACGTTCATTTTCCCTCCACTACGGATTGCATGTGAACGTAATAAATATATCCGAGAGTTTCATAATTTCGCACGTACGTCATTGTGTTTTGAGCGTATTCGTGCATGTGGCGTGGGCTTCCGATATAAGATGATGGGAGAATCGTAAGGCGTCCAATATCCTGAACATTACCATCTTAATGAATAGCATCACGCAAGTGTTATATAGTCCTGGTTGAATCGGATGAACGCTAAACGTTCGGTCTCGACATGTCGACAGCGAATTGCTGGAATAGCCGACGGCTCTTCAGAATGACATTCTCCTCATGCGTACGAATCATCATACGATACGCATAGTAATTCATTGCACTTAGATTTTGGATCGTTATAGCCGTTTCTCTTTTGAACTTTAAGGCATTGCAATATCGGCATACAGTTGTCATTGGTCCAATTTCCAAATTGTCATCGAGACATAGATAATCGCTTAACAAGAAATATCATAGACAACCTATGAAAAGACACTTACACGTCGTGCTCTCGGCAGACTGGTGAATTTAGCCTCAAATGCACGATCCACATAATTTACACAGGACAAATGCCTGCTGTTGAAGTTGAATAAAAATTTGCACAATAAATGTGCTTTTTTAATTTTAATTCGTCGTATAAATTTAATTTAGAAGAATTTTGTTATCTTTCTTTTTGATTGTGTTTTTTACTTTTACTCGTAGAAATTTAAATTCACTACCTAATAGTGGTGAAGCTATGAGTCGAAAAAGATTTTTTTTTTTTGGTTTAATTTGTACAAAAACGAACTGAACAAACCAAATTTTGAACAGTCAGATATCGTTCGATTCGATGTCAAGGCCTACTTAATTCAGAGTATAAAAAGGCATACAATTTACTGTTTAATATAGTTTGGTAAAGCGTTTTATAGCGTCAAGAAGGACTTATTTTTTTATATTTTTCTTTGGTATAAATCTCACGGATTTCTTGGGGAGTTGTGTCCATTTCCTTTGCTCAGTAGAGATGATGATATTTTTTTTGGGCTGTAGGCCAAACGGTATTTTGACAGATTTAAACTTCTCGGATGACCAAATGGTTACGACTCTGAAACTTAACTTCAGTATTAATCAGCTGATAGTGGTGAAGCTATGAGTCGAAAAATTTAAGATTGTGGGGATTGTGGAACGTGTTCATCATATTTATTTGTATTTCCTATGTAAAGATGTTTTTCTTTGGTATCTAGGCCAAACGGTATTTTGACAGATGTAAACTTCTCGGATGACCAAACGGTTACGACTCTGAAACTTAACTTCAGTATTAATCAGCTGATAGTGGTGAAGCTATGAGTCGAAAAATTTAAGATTGTGGGGATTGTGGAACGTGTTCATCATATTTATTTGTATTTCCTATGTAAAGATGTTTTTCTTTGGTATCTAGGCCAAACGGTATTTTGACAGATTTAAACTTCTCGGATGACCAAACGGTTACGACTCTGAAACTTAACTTCAGTATTTATCACCTGATAGTGGTGAAGCTATGAGTCGAAAAAGATTTTTTTTTTGTTTGGTTTAGTTTGTACAAAAGCGAACTGAACAAACCAAATTTTGAACAGTCAGATATCGTTCGATTCGATGTCAAGGCCTACTTAATTCAGAGTATAAAAAGGCATACAATTTACTGTTTAATATAGTTTGGTAAAGCGTTTTATAGCGTCAAGAAGGACTTATTTTTTAATATTTTTCTTTGGTATAAATCTCACGGATTTCTTGGGGAGTTGTGTCCATTTCCTTTGCTCAGTAGAGATGACGATATTTTTTTTGGGCTCTAGGCCAAACGGTATTTTGACAGATTTAAACTTCTCGGATGACCAAACGGTTACGACTCTGAAACTTACTTCAGTATTAATCACCTGATAGTGGTGAAGCTATGAGTCGAAAAATTTAAGATTGTGGGGATTGTGGAACGTGTTCATCATATTTATTTGTATTTCCTATGTAAAGATGTTTTTCTTTGGTCTCTAGGCCAAACGGTATTTTGACAGATTTAAACTTCTCGGATGACCAAACGGTTACGACTCTGAAACTTAACTTCAGTATTAATCAGCTGATAGTGGTGAAGCTATGAGTCGAAAAATGTAAGATTGTGGGGATTGTGGAACGTGTTCATCATATTTATTTGTATTTCCTATGTAAAGATGTTTTTCTTTGGTATCTAGGCCAAACGGTATTTTGACAGATGTAAACTTCTCGGATGACCAAACGGTTACGACTCTGAAACTTAACTTCAGTATTAATCAGCTGATAGTGGTGAAGCTATGAGTCGAAAAATTTAAGATTGTGGGGATTGTGGAACGTGTTCATCATATTTATTTGTATTTCCTATGTAAAGATGTTTTTCTTTGGGCTCTAGGCCAAACGGTATTTTGACAGATTTAAACTTCTCGGATGACCAAACGGTTACGACTCTGAAACTTAACTTCAGTATTTATCACCTGATAGTGGTGAAGCTATGAGTCGAAAAAGATTTTTTTTTGTTTGGTTTAGTTTGTACAAAAGCGAACTGAACAAACCAAATTTTGAACAGTCAGATATCGTTCGATTCGATGTCAAGGCCTACTTAATTCAGAGTATAAAAAGGCATACAATTTACTGTTTAATATAGTTTGGTAAAGCGTTTTATAGCGTCAAGAAGGACTTATTTTTTTATATTTTTCTTTGGTATAAATCTCACGGATTTCTTGGGGAGTTGTGTCCATTTCCTTTGCTCAGTAGAGATGACGATATTTTTTTTGGGCTCTAGGCCAAACGGTATTTTGACAGATTTAAACTTCTCGGATGACCAAACGGTTACGACTCTGAAACTTAACTTCAGTATTTATCACCTGATAGTGGTGAAGCTATGAGTCGAAAAAGATTTTTTTTTTGTTTGGTTTAGTTTGTACAAAAGCGAACTGAACAAACCAAATTTTGAACAGTCAGATATCGTTCGATTCGATGTCAAGGCCTACTTAATTCAGAGTATAAAAAGGCATACAATTTACTGTTTAATATAGTTTGGTAACGCGTTTTATAGCGTCAGGAAAAACTTATTTTTTATATTTTTCTTGGGGAGTTGTGTCCATTTCCTTCGCTCAGTAGAGATGATGATATTTCTTTTTTGGGCTCTAGGCCAAACGGTATTTTGACAGATTTAAACTTCTCGGATGACCAAACGGTTACGATTCTGAACTTAACTTCAGTATTAACTAAAATTTGTTTATTCTTAAAAATTTTATATTTCTGTATGTAATGAAATAAAATATAAATGCATTTATTGTGATCTAAATACTCATATTTTTTTTTATTTACTAATTTTTATAAATGTATAGTATTTAATACTTTATAAAAAGTATATATTATTAATAATAAACCGAATCTGATTTACTCGTATTTAAAATTGCGTTTATATTCTACTCACTGTGCGCTCTCTACTCCTGGCTGGCAACATTTGCATGTGGCTTTCTTAGTCAGGCGATATGTATTCTCCGTTTCGTTATCATATCTATTATCGTTGCTATCATTATGTCGTATCTAAGACGCTACGAAAAGTTCGGTATATTTAATTCAACTTAATCCCATTCATTAGCATATCTATGGTCCCTAAGCCCATTCAAAGTACCCAAAAATGTTTGAATTTTTGATAAATTGCTCGCCTTGGAAGTCGTATATACTTATGGATATACATGTATTTGTTGTCATAAATATAAATATCAATTATTCGAAGAGTAGTGAAGAGTAAATATAGATTCTCTGTGACGTAAACGTCTCAAAGAAGATTTATAAACCATCCTCACGTCTGGCCAAATTCACGCATACTTTCGATAATACAATTACATCGCTATGAATTATGTGAGTCATGAGAATTTTCGTCTCTGTGTACAATGCACGATGGGCGATTTATCGGCATAAACTCCATAAACTAGAAATTTTGCAAATATGCTACATTTTTTATGTAGAATTTAGAATTTTCTTGTTTTGGAAATTTGAATTTTTGTGAAAAAACATATTTCAGTTGCCAGCCAGCTTGCATTTTTATTCTTAAAGCGTTCAAGATATTCTGTGTTTTTTTTTTTAAATTTCAATTTCGAATATTATGATTGTTGTTCGAATAAGTTGTTAACTTATTTGAAATTAAAATACAATAACGCATACTTTCACACTTACACTTTACGTAATCCGCCGTAATCTTATTAGTTCTGCTTCAACTATTTTCGGGTTAGGTTCGATCAAAAACATGATTGAATAGAAAACAACACAAGAACGAAAACAATTTTGCCACTTTCATCTACATTCTACATATCTTGATTAGTATTTTGCATCATTAACCCCACAGTTATACGAAATACTATTCAACTTAGCACACGTGTTAAGCAATCTTTTGGCAAACACAACTTAGTACAGGCCATTGCCATAGGCCATTGCAGCGGTTTTCATAGTCTCTCTCAGCGATAGAAGAGACTCAGATTTAGTTAACTTCTTTTCGAAATCCTGGAACGTTTCGGAATTTTAATTTTAATTTTTAGCTTTTCATGACAAATCGAGTTTATTATATGTTAAACTAGCAAACCCGGCGAATTCTGTTTCGCCACCAGATGGATCCCCATTTGGGGATTAAAATTTGCTGCAAATCTTGGAGAATCGCTCTTTTCGTAGCTGTGTTGATCCCTTGACGCCGGTCAAGTTTATCTTCCATATTGCCCATGAAGCATATTTGCAAGAATTTGTGCTGTGCATCTTCAATAGGTTGCAATGATCCAATGCGATGGCAAATCTGGCCTTGAATCTGTAAATTCAAAGCCATAGAAATATAACAAACTACATTCCATTTTTTTAAAACGCAAATTACCTTAAATGTCGGATTATATCCGTGTTCTTCAATAATTCAATGCGCCACAATGCTGGCAGACAACGTCCAATACAAACTAAAGGATGAAATTCGTAGTCGATGGTGCAATCATATCGAAACGCTGCTCGATTCAAATCAACACTTGAACCATTTCTTCTTGCATTTCGAAGATTATTCCCCTGTTCATCTGTACGATAAGCTCGACGATTTCTCGTTTCTGATCTAGCCGTTTCACGTGCTGCCTCTCTTTGCTCTTGTCTTTGAGAAGCACGAATTAAGGCTCTTCTTTGCTGCATACTGACGTGCATTGTTTTCGGCCGATTTCTCGTTCTTCGCCAGATAATTGGGAAAGATTAGATCTTCTAGGACGCGGCATTTATATTAATACTTAATTATTTTGCACAAAATAAATTTTTGAACGCACACATAAATAGTTGTTACAGTATTGAACTGTTAGGAAACGAATAACTTGAACCTCAATTTCCCAATTTCACAATTTCAAGTGAAAGATTTGATATTCTAGATATTCGACGTGGCATTTTTAGTAATGGTTATACTTAATTATTTTGCACAAAATAAATTTTTGAACGCACACATAAATAGTTGTTACAGTATTGAACTGTTAGGAAACGAATAACTTGAACCTCAATTTCCCAATTTCACAATTTCAAGTGAAAGATTTGATATTCTAGATATTCGACGTGGCATTTTTAGTAATGGTTATACTTAATTATTTTGCACAAAATAAATTTTTGAACGCACACATAAATAGTTGTTACAGTATTGAACTGTTAGGAAACGAATAACTTGAACCTCAATTTCCCAATTTCACAATTTCAAGTGAAAGATTTGATATTCTAGATATTCGACGTGGCATTTTTAGTAATGGTTATACTTAATTATTTTGCACAAAATAAATTTTTGAACGCACACATAAATAGTTGTTACAGTATTGAACTGTTAGGAAACGAATAACTTGAACCTCAATTTCCCAATTTCACAATTTCAAGTGAAAGATTTGATATTCTAGATATTCGACGTGGCATTTTTAGTAATGGTTATACTTAATTATTTTGCACAAAATAAATTTTTGAACGCACAAATAGTTGTTACAGTATTGAACTGTTAGGAAACGAATAACTTGAACCTCAATTTCCCAATTTCACAATTTCAAGTGAAAGATTTGATATTCTAGATATTCGACGTGGCATTTTTAGTAATGGTTATACTTAATTATTTTGCACAAAATAAATTTTTGAACGCACACATAAATAGTTGTTACAGTATTGAACTGTTAGGAAACGAATAACTTGAACCTCAATTTCCCAATTTCACAATTTCAAGTGAAAGATTTGATATTCTAGATATTCGACGTGGCATTTTTAGTAATGGTTATACTTAATTATTTTGCACAAAATAAATTTTTGAACGCACACATAAATAGTTGTTACAGTATTGAACTGTTAGGAAACGAATAACTTGAACCTCAATTTCCCAATTTCACAATTTCAAGTGAAAGATTTGATATTCTAGATATTCGACGTGGCATTTTTAGTAATGGTTATACTTAATTATTTTGCACAAAATAAATTTTTGAACGCACACATAAATAGTTGTTACAGTATTGAACTGTTAGGAAACGAATAACTTGAACCTCAATTTCCCAATTTCACAATTTCAAGTGAAAGATTTGATATTCTAGATATTCGACGTGGCATTTTTAGTAATGGTTATACTTAATTATTTTGCACAAAATAAATTTTTGAACGCACACATAAATAGTTGTTACAGTATTGAACTGTTAGGAAGCGAATAATTTGAACCTCAATTTCCCAAGTTTTGGAACGTGTTCAATCATATTTATTTCTATTTAAACGGTATTTTGACAGATTTAAACTTTTCGGATGACCGAACGGTTACGACTCTGAAACTTAACTTCAGTATTAATCAGCTGATAGTGGTGAAGCTATGAGTCGAAAAATTTAAGATTGTGGGGATTGTGGAACGTGTTCATCATATTTATTTGTATTTCCTATGTAAAGATGTTTTTCTTTGGTATCTAGGCCAAACGGTATTTTGACAGATTTAAACTTCTCGGATGACCAAACGGTTACGACTCTGAAACTTAACTTCAGTATTAATCAGCTGATAGTGGTGAAGCTATGAGTCGAAAAATTTAAGATTGTGGGGATTGTGGAACGTGTTCATCATATTTATTTGTATTTCCTATGTAAAGATGTTTTTCTTTGGTCTCTAGGCCAAACGGTATTTTGACAGATTTAAACTTCTCGGATGACCAAACGGTTACGACTCTGAAACTTAACTTCAGTATTAATCAGCTGATAGTGGTGAAGCTATGAGTCGAAAAATTTAAGATTGTGGGGATTGTGGAACGTGTTCATCATATTTATTTGTATTTCCTATGTAAAGATGTTTTTCTTTGGGCTCTAGGCCAAACGGTATTTTGACAGATTTAAACTTCTCGGATGACCAAACGGTTACGACTCTGAAACTTAACTTCAGTATTTATCACCTGATAGTGGTGAAGCTATGAGTCGAAAAAGATTTTTTTTTGTTTGGTTTAGTTTGTACAAAAGCGAACTGAACAAACCAAATTTTGAACAGTCAGATATCGTTCGATTCGATGTCAAGGCCTACTTAATTCAGAGTATAAAAAGGCATACAATTTACTGTTTAATATAGTTTGGTAACGCGTTTTATAGCGTCAGGAAAAACTTATTTTTTATATTTTTCTTGGGGAGTTGTGTCCATTTCCTTCGCTCAGTAGAGATGATGATATTTCTTTTTTGGTCTCTAGGCCAAACGGTATTTTGACAGATTTAAACTTCTCGGATGACCGAACGGTTACGACTCTGAAACTTTACTTCAGTATTTATCACCTGATAGTGGTGAAGCTATGAGTCGAAAAAGATTTTTTTTTTTATGGTTTAGTTTGTACAAAAGCGAATGCACAAACCAAATTTTGAACAGTCAGATATCGTTCGATGTCAAGGCCTACTTAATTCAGAGTATAAAAAGGCATACAATTTACTGTTTAATATAGTTTGGTAAAGCGTTTTATAGCGTCAAGAAGGACTTATTTTTTTATATTTTTCTTTGCTATAAATCTCACGGATTTCTTGAGGAGTTGTGTCCATTTCCTTTGCTCAGTGGAGATGATGATATTTTCTTTTGGTCTCTAGGCCAAACGGTATTTTGACAGATTTAAACTTATCGGATGACCAAACGGTTACGACTCTGAAACTTAACTTCAGTATTAATCAGCTGATAGTGGTGAAGCTATGAGTCGAAAAATTTAAGATTGTGGGGATTGTGGAACGTGTTCATCATATTTATTTGTATTTCCTATGTAAAGATGTTTTTCTTTGGTCTCTAGGCCAAACGGTATTTTGACAGATTTAAACTTCTCGGATGACCAAACGGTTACGACTCTGAAACTTTACTTCAGTATTTATCACCTGATAGTGGTGAAGCTATGAGTCGAAAAATTTAAGATTGTGGGGATTGTGGAACGTGTTCATCATATTTATTTGTATTTCCTATGTAAAGATGTTTTTCTTTGGTATCTAGGCCAAACGGTATTTTGACAGATTTAAACTTCTCGGATGACCAAACGGTTACGACTCTGAAACTTAACTTCAGTATTAATCAGCTGATAGTGGTGAAGCTATGAGTCGAAAAATTTAAGATTGTGGGGATTGTGGAACGTGTTCAATCATATTTATTTTTATTTCCTATGTAAAAATGTTTTATTGGGGTCTCTAGGCCAAACGGTATTTTGACAGATTTAAACGTCTCGGATGACCAATTTCACAGTGAACACAATGAAGTAAGCGTCACAGTTAACTAAGCGTTTGAAAAAACATGAAATAAACTGAGCAGAGTACAATTAGGAAAATAACGCATTTTGCAAGTATTCATAAATTTTTCACTATTTTTAAGATATATTCTGCTACTCGGGGCGGAGACAAATCCAACAAATCAAAAACCATGAAAATTGGTCCAGCAGATCTCGAGTTATAAGTATCGTAATAAACCCGACATTATCTGATATATATTGGTTGCACTTTGAGTGCCCAGAGCTAGCTCAACTGTTGGCTAGCATATACATGTATTCTATACAGATAATATATATATTCATATCTGATATAAGTATACTGTCCTTGCTAGACATCAGGAATGTCTGCATATATCAGCCATATCAGTGTGATATATATTTGTCATATAACTGTCATATGTGTATGTCTGCAACGGTGTTTATTTATCGATTCGGGTCCTAAGATAATATGCCCATCTATCGTATCTTCGAACATTCATTTACTGTTTATCAATTGACGTTGACTTTGTATGCAAATCCTTCTCAAATTTAATTTTGTGCACTGAAATGTACGTCTGTGTGCATGTGCGTGTGCGTGCGCGTCATATGTTTATTTTTATATATGTTTTGGCTCTTTTATGTTGGTCTCTTCCCATGAATAGTTGGACAACTTTGTTGTTGTCGCACATAAGCGTAATTTGTGAACAATGAACAAAATTCTGACACATTCTCGAGTGGGTGAGGCGAATATTTAACTCCCCTCCCCAGCCAACGCTCTGGCTCGCCTCTTGCTAACCCGGCCGTTGCCCCAGGCACTTGCCAGTTGCGTTCCCAATCACGGCCGACCTCTTTAAAACAAAGGCCCTGACTGTACGGAGAGCTGTGTTTTTATCAAAGCACGCTTTGAATGCGCTCCAGAAACACATTTTGCGGCTAGAAATAAAGGCGTATATATAGCCGATATAATATGCATATAAATACATATATAGATACATGTGTATCTAGGCATATCTGTTCATCTATGTCGTCTACAAATTTGTCTTCTTGCGGAAGTTTCAATCGTTTTTAATGAGCTATCCCACAAGCTGCACTCAAAATGAAATAAAAAGTGTAAATGCTGCAGCGGCTGATGTGTTTTGTATTGCTATTTATATCGTATATCGTACATCGTATATCGCATATCGTATATCGCATATCGTATATCGTACAGCGTACATCGTATAGCGTATATCGCATATCGTATATCGTATGCATCTCTTATGTTTGTATTCTTGTTTAAACACATATTTAACTTAAGTATATTTGTATATCGTATAATTTTCAATAAATCGTAATTTCTTATCATGTGTCTTATTATTATTGTTGTCTACAAGTCTTATTGCTAGAACATTACAACGGCCATATAGTCAATTTATATACATATACATATGTATATTGGCGTTTTTTTTCTTACTATTTCCTCTTTGACAAGAGAATGTTGGAGATCTTTATTGATACCAAAGTTTGTCATATACCAAGGAGCACCCATTAGTCACGTATCTTTGTAGTATCTAAATGTTTGAGTTGTGGGTTATGCCCCAGAGTTCTCAAGGCCTGGCTGCGAGCTCGACCTCAAGCGCCAGTACATTTTGTTTGGTTATGATCTTGAGCTATCTTTGAAACATAAAGAACAATCTAAAAAAAAAAAAGAAACAAATAAATATCTAAATATCTGAAAAATATCAATATGATGAAAATAAAATACAATTGTAGTCAGATAATATTTCTCTCCAATACAAAAAATCATTTTTATGGAAATTGAAAACATGAATTTTTAAAACAAATTGTTTAAAGTATTGTGAATCAATATTTTTTTAAGGTCTTTTCATCTATTTGTCATTTTGAGAACTCAGCGGAGTTTATTTGAAATTTGAATTTTTTTCCATTTTTTCACTGGAATTTAAAGTATTTCACACGAAGCCGATTGACCGTCTTGCATAGAAATGCGAATCTTCCAGGAGAAGCAATGAAAGTTCAGAGAGAGAGAGAGAGAGAGAGACAAAGAGCTATTGCTGAACGTGGTCCGGCGGCCAAAAATATTCCCAAAGGATGTACGCGCATGAGATTAAAGTTGTGTAATAACTATATAAGATTTTAATTTTAAGAAAAAGTTTCGGCTATCTTAATATTTTTATTAAAATAAAAAATGTTTTAAATAAATATTGTTCTTTTATATTTTTCCTTTACAAAATAAGTGCAAAATAATATGGTAGCAATAAATATATATAAAAAAATTGTTTTTCTAATAGTTCTACTTCAGCATTCGTTAACTTTGATTTCGGTCTGTTTAGATGAGAACTAAGATCGAGTGGGCATTATATTATATTTTGAAATCTTGCCAATATTAAGGCTATTTGGTGTCCTCTGCACAGGGTTGCTGTGATTTCGATTGATGAAAGGAATGCGTTCAGAAGCGGGGAGTCGAACAGAGGCTACCGAAAGCGAGACTTGGCCCAAAGAGTATATATATAAATTTCTGAAATGAAAGTTCTAGTACTAAATGTCATATAAATCAGTATATAGTATGTACTAGTATATTATTTATAATAATAATATCCCCAGCTGTTGATCTATTTGATTTGGTATGCCCCACAATACATATTGCGCTGTACAGGGTATGAGGAGTTTAGCAAACGACGTGTCGCTGCAATTTAATGTTGTCCACACACACACACACACGCACACATACATATCCGCCTCTCTATATACATCATGTGTTCGTGTGTCTGTTCTGTTTGGGGCACAATCAGCGTTTCTAATTAGCCGGCCAGACGTTGATTAGACTTTGGATTTTCGATTTGGGCAGTGGACGGAGTCAAGTTTCAGCTGCAGTTTGAATTTTGTCGGCTTCGGTTTTGGCTTTCAAGCTGCCAAGCAACTGACGATCGCAATTTGTTTGCCTCGTGTCTGTTTAGTTTTCGAAACGCGACAACTACAACAACAACAACAACAACAATAGCAATTTACAGCTCAAACATTTGCACAGTGCAACGAAACAAGTTGCATCAAATGAATATTGAAAACAAATGCACAATTGCACGATTCACAGTGCATACACAGAGCGAAATACCAGATACCAGAGAAATAATGAAAAAAAAAAGTAAATGGAATACAAAAGCAAACAAACAAGCAAACTACAACAACAATGTGACAAGATGTTGTTGCTAATGACAAATTCGTGTTGGCGATTGGTTTATTGATTTTGAATGCTCTAAAAAAAAGGAAGTCAGACGCGAATATCATTAGCTTTGGCTAAAGTCTTGATGATTATTGATTATTACTATCATTATTGTTACATTATCATTGTTAATTTGCAATTGTGAAAATAAATAAATATGTATTATGGTTCATCATTGCTTATTATTCATTATTATTATATTCTATTCAGAATTCATTATAATTGTTCAATAATCATTCATTGTTCATCATCATTGAATATTATCATTGTTGATTTGTAATTTATTTTTCATTATCATCAACAGCATTGTTTATTATGTATTATTCATTATTATTACATTATTATTATTCATTATTGTTACATTATCATTGTTAATTTGCAATTGGTAAATAAATAAATATATATTATGGTTCATTGCTCATCATCATTGTTTATTATTCATTATTAATATATTCTATTCAGAATTCATTATAATTGTTCAATAATCATTCATTGCTCATTATCACTGAATATTATCATTGTTTATTTGTAATTATTTTTTCATTATCATCAACAGCATTGTTTATGTACTATTCATTAATATAACATTAACATTATTTAATTAATTTGCAATTGGGAAAATAAATAAATATATATTATTGTTCATTGCTCATCATTGTTTATTATTCATTATTATTATATTCTATTCATTATTCAAAATCATATGCTCAGATCATTAAATATTCGTTTCATAAAACATTATATAATTTTCATAACTCTTTAGCATCGTTCATTATCATTGTTCGCTCTTATCATTCCTTGTGATTTCTCCGTCTCATTGTTCGCTTATTCATTATTAGGGTTCATTATCATTGTGTTTATCTTCCTTGTTCTTTATCATTACTCATTATTTATTAATGAACATCATTGTTTCCTTATCATTTCGCAGTGATGATCAATGATAATGAACAGTTTTCCTTTTCATTATACATTCACATTATTCAGTCAGTATTATTGACCGAAAGCGCATTCAAGTCTTCAGATATTCCCTTCGTAATCTTTCTATTTTCTGTTCGATTGCGAGAGCCGTATGTGCGGGCAATGAGGCGTGGCATGTGTGGCGCATGCACTTGCATTTAGTATAAAGAAAAATGAAATCACTTAGCGCTCGGCCAAGTGTTTAGAGTTCAGTTTGCGCAGCATATTACAAAACTGGAGCATTAAGCGAAAGAGGAGCCCCTGGGTGGGGTCCAAAGTTGGGTTTGAATTGCACTTGGGTTGGGCTCTGCCCTGGCCTGGACTGCAGTGCAGGGTATGCATGTGTGTGTGTGTGGGTATTCAGCTTGGCAAGCGTTAACGAGCCAACTAACCAAAATGATTTATGCAATCTGATCTGGCTGACAGCGAAACACTGCCTACAAAAAGTTGGCATACAGCGAACTAAGCGTTGATTGGTTTTTGTGTTAAGTCTTATTAAATTATTTGAAAGTATTTTATTTAAAAGAAACATTAATTGTTCTATGGCCTGCTGTGAAAGAGGTTTCCTATTACTTTGTTCGCCTTTTTGTATAATTCTCAGATTCCCTTAAGTTTCAGAAGATCATTATTCAATTTAATGTGTTGGCGTTATTTATGGGAATATAATAATCATTAACATTAATAATGTTTAGTAACAATTTGATATGATATGAGATATATAAATAACAATATTTATTATTCATTATTATTTTCATTATAGTTCCATGTCAAAATTTTCATCATCATTCTTCGTTATTAGTGTTCATTATCAATATTCATTATCATTGTTCATTGTTGTTGCTCATTATTATTGTTCATTGTTATTATATATTATGAGTGTCAATTATTGTAATGTAAATTATTATTAATGTATTCGTTATCAGTGTTCATTATCATTGCTCATTATAATTCCTTATTATTGATCAACAGAAAATCTGTTTTCTTTCCAAAGTTCTTCAGCAAATTATAGTTATATTTATATATTTAGGATGCATAGACTTTAACTTTTAGTTTGGAAATTGTTAATCTCTAAATTTTTCAAGCAAACCGCTTTCATAATGCCTGCCTTGCATTATAACGAGCGTCTACTGTACATATGTGCAATTATTATTTGTTTTTTTTTTTTTATGTCAAAAGTTTTAGGAGAGATTTTTAATTTAAAAGCCATTAAAGAGACATAAACCCGCTTATCCATTAAAATTATATAAGTGTCAAGTGTAAATAAGTCAATTTCTCTCTCTCACTCCCTCCCTCTCTCTCTCTCTCTCTCCCACTCAGAGTAACGACTATTAAACAGTTGTTTGTTCGTTCACACACAATTATCTTTGCATTTACTTGAACCTGTTGATGGCGGGGATTAGATGGGAAGGGGATGTTGGCAAATGCCTGGCAGCGAAACCTTTATAAATATTTACAACAGCTCCCACGACTGGCATTAACCGATATCAATTATCGGAGCAAAACTGAGGTGTCGTTACAAAAATTGATGGAATTCTAAATGGGCTAAAGCAATCATTTCATGGGGGCCAAAACGAAAGACTTATGCAACAAACTTGGCTCTTTGAGAGGCTGGCAACAAATGAGCTACGTGTGTAGGGGAGGAAATAGGTAGAGACGGAGGGACTTGGCTCAACTCTTAGTCATCCAACTGCCCCAGAGTTTTGCCACAGCATGTGGCATGCCACATGCCGTTTTCTGACCAAAACCAAAAACGTTTCCCACGCTCGCAATTTCGGCCAAGTTAAGCGAACTATGTGCCAATGTGTGTGTGTGTGTGTGTGTGTGTGTGAGTGAGTGTATGTCTTTGGTTTGGGTGTGTATAGCATGTCTAGCTGGGGGCATGGTCAAAGGCGTATGCTGCACACTGGTGGCGCTTATTGGCTACTGTTGCACGCCCTGGCTAGATCCAGAGCCAAGAGCCAAGACCGGGTCGAAATACTGCCAAAACCGGTTGCCACAGACAACACAAAAATGCAAATATATGGCGTATACAGGGTATATATACATATATGCATATTTGTATGCATATATATATATCTCTCTCTATAGCTGTTCGTATATACTTGGAAGGGCCAAGTAAAAAAGGGAAGCACATAAACAAGAGCTGCTCCTGTTGTTAGTGGAACGAGCAGATACTCTGTACTTTTCAATATATAAAGAACTAATTGAAATGAAAAATGTTTTTAAATATTTCTGTAATAAAATTAAAAAAATATATATATAATAATTATAATAAGAATACTACAAATATAATAAAAAACAATACAAAATATATATTGTGTTTTTTATTTTTATTTATATATCTTTATTTATACACAACTATCGCTATGTTACATATATCTTCAAATATATTTATATATTTCTAAGAGATAAGCAAAAGAAGTATTTTTGCGTATGCGGAAAATGTTAAAATTTGGAGTTAGATTAAGCTGAGAATGGAGAGAGCTCGGCATTTGTAATTGGGCATAAAATCAATAATAATATATAATAATGTACATATATTATATATATTAATTTAAGGTCGCCTAACACATACTCCAGCTTGGCCTGGCGTCTAGGGTATTAGAAATCAAGTTTTGCATTTTTATTTAAATTTATTGGTTTTGGCTTTGGCTTTGGCTTTGAGAGGTTTGTTGCCAGGCAGCAGCCACAGTCACAAAGGCAACTTGCAACTTGTTTGCCAACATTCAACAGCCAGTTTTAAAAATGGCGATGCACACACACACACACCAACACACACACACACACACACACACACAGCAAGAACAACACTTGAAGTTGAAGCATAAAACATTCTTCAGTTGCATTCGCTTTGACATCTATAAAAGAAAATGCAGTCAAGATAATGATTTATAAAGAAGTAACCCACTGGCAGATACCCTGTAATATATCATATTTTATTTATTTGCTTCAATAGTATTTCTGTGTCTGTTCGAAAATGTTTTTAATACGCGCAAGCCCAATGTCAAATTTATATAAAGTTGTTCACCATATTATATAGAATTTTCGATTCATGAATATGAATAAAGAATATATTTTAAATTCATTTTGATGTCTGCTTTTACAGTAACCTTTTGATTGTCAAGTTTTATTGAAATATCTAGAAATATATGGGAATATACAAATATACATATATATATATATATTTCTTGAAACATCTTTATTCATTGACCCTTGCTATAAATCTTTGTGGAGTGTACACATATAATAGTCTTATGTTTAGTAAGATATTTTGTATAAGGCAAGCAAAGGAATGATATTTAGAAAAAAAGAGCTTAACAAATAAAAACTACTAAAAAAAAAATGTAAAATAAAATTAAATACAACGCACTTTAGATTCTGATTTGAGGCATAAGTGTACCCTATAAGAAAAGAGCTCCAGGCCCAACTCTAGCTAGCACAGAGATAAGCACGAATTGGGATGAATACAAAATATGTTTGTTTTGCTTTTGATGGTATTCCCATTCTTTTTTGTTTATCTTTTGCTCTTTTCTTATGATGGCATAGCATAGAAAATAAAATAGAATAGTAGAGATATCAGCACAATTATGACTTAAGCTTTCATTTCTATTTGTTTTACACTTAATTAAAGCTGAGTAGAGGGAGCGTGCGGGCTGGGCGTGGCATGTGTGTTGCATGTATGTGGCTACATGCGGACCTGGAATTTGCCGGCTTTGGTTAAATATTTGACACCCTTGAAGGGTTTGTACTTCTCGCCGTACATATCCAATCGATTCACCTTCAAGCCGGATACTGCAAGCTGAGAGATTTGGAATTGCACATTGATGGAGGGATTGGAATCGATGTTCGGTGTGCCAGGTGTCAATGAGACCTGAGAGCGATCAAACAAAATATATATGTATGTAGACAGTCAAATTTCCTATTGCTTCGTGACACTTACCGATCCTCGTATGTTGGGCAGTTTCGATACATCGATGCGTCCGACATCCCAGGATAGCGTTTTGCTCACCGAATCGAATGTGTATTTGCCCTGATTGGGTGTCAGCAGGCAGTTCAGCACACATCTGGGCATCGTTAGCTCCAGCTTCACCTTGTCCACGGTGCGTCCGAGCGTGTTGCGTGGCCCAATGGTCAAATCCAGACGGCCCTGTTCGCCCGTCTTAATTGAGAAATTGTGGCGTATATAGATGGGTATAGCCACAACCGATTGCGAGCTAATGTGATAGGACATTAGGCGGAAATTGCCATCAGGCGGTATGAAGGAGAGCAAACGTTCGGCCTCCCAGCGCTTGAAGCGTACGCAGGGATGAAAGGAGACATCGTCAAAGAGACGCGGATTCATAAAGGAGAGCGTCAGGTCCGGCATGCCCGAGAGCTTGATGCAGCAATCAATCTGCAAGTGGAGCAATTATACAGTTTCGCACACATATATATGTTGTCTATATCTACGCACATGTCCCTGTATCTCAGAGAAGACCGTGGAGCCGGATTTGTCAATGATTGCATCCACCTCCTCGATAACATCAAAGTAGGCCTCGTTGTTGGTATACCGCACGCCGCTGCGCCGCCAGGGAATGGCAGACAGCTGACCCGATGGCAAAATAGTGCTAACGCTGCAACCACAGAAAACAATCTATTAGAGCATCCGTTGCAAGGATTAGTTTGAACAGCTTGGACGTACTTGCTCTTGCCGGTGACGGTATTTGCAATGGTTCTTAATATGTTTGGGGGCTTAATCAGCTCCTTGAGTATGTTGCTCTCGGTAGCCAGAGGGAAGCCATTATCGAGCATCTCGTCGAGCAGCTCATAGACAACCACATAGTTATCCTTGATCACAGACTCGGAGCAATCGCTGAAATAGTCCTGAAAAGTGTCCACAACACGATGTAGAAATTCGATGACAAACAAAGGTGGCACCTCCTGCTTGCAGGCAGCGACCAAGGAGATGCTATCCCGCTGCACAGTGATCAGATAATAATGGGGCGTGGCAATAACGGGCGGCACATCCTGCAACAGGCAAAATGGAAAAGATTTGTATGTGATGGATGGCATGGCTATTTGCCGAATCATTTACGTAGGGAGCGGAACGTTGTGCATCGAGAAAGTATTCGCAGACGGAGCGAGAGACAACGGAACGCCAATGCTTCTCCAAAAAGACTTCGCTGTGGGTGAAATCAGAGTTATAATATTTATCCTGCCATTATTAACATCTGTTGTCCAGCTTACCCGCTGTTGTTAACTATAAACAGGCTGTGTATCATGTTTTGTTATTGTTGCTCTTGATTAACTATGTCCGCATATGTTTACAGCAAATGCTTGGATTTTTGCAACAAAAAAAAACTCAAAAAGTTGTTTACGTGTTGAGTAAATATAGAAATACTAAACAAACGTGATTGCAACGTAAGGCTAACAGAATATGTTATGCACTAACAGGGCACGTAAGCAACAGCAAATGCGTCGCAATTTGAGAGCATAGTTTTGAACCGATGTGAAATCAACTAGAGCAAGCAATATATAACATGTAAACGTAATAAAAAATATTATATATCATTGCTTAAAACTAAAGCAACGATTATTTAATTAGCTTAACAGTGATGTCAATTTCACCACAACCTTTTTCCCAATATTTTATATTTTTGAGCAGCATACCCTTAATGAACGCACGAAAGAGCTACTTAACGCAAAATAGAGTTATCTTAACGTAACAGCTGAACAAGCTCTCAAACAGCTGTTCAAAAATAGAAACTGTTTTGGTAGCTGTAAATATCTGACTTTTGAGATATATTTTATTTTGTATTAAAATCTCTTATAAAATTATAGTCGTAATTGGTGAGCTGCATGCAGCACTTACCATATAACTTACATTGACTTAAGCATACTGCTAAAGAGTTAAACGAGGCTATTTGCCTGGTTAGCTAGGTTGTACCGGGCAGCTTATATAATCCAAAAGCCGGATGAATTTTTATAGCAGATCCGTGCAACGTCTGCTCGACAATTGGCCCGGTAAGCGACGCTTTGGCATCTATCGCTTTCTGCCGATATTCTTTGTTCTGGGCGCGGCGCTAGAGTTCTCCATGATCAATTGGACCGTGGGCGAGACGAATTTCTGTGAGTTCCAAGATCCGATTAGATGTTAAGACTTTTAAAACCAAACCTATTGTCCATTGTAGACCGGACGTTCAAGCGCAGGCAGGCCAAGAACTACGTGGAGGATCAACAGCAACAGCAGAAGCATCAAGTACAGGAATCGATATAATCATGCCCGCTGGAGTCTCCTGGGGTCAATATATGAAGTTCCTGGGCAGCGCAATGCTGGCCATGATGGCCGGCTCCCAGGCAGTGCATCTGTACTTCAAGCCCCTGGACGATTTGCCCGTGTACATAGAGAAGGAGAGACAACAACTAAAGGAGCACGACACAGTTAATAGTTAGCTTTAAGTATAATATATTTCTTGTTCTATTTGCATATACAACTAAAGAGAGAATTTTTGTGAATTCCTCCCTCACTTGGATTTCTCATGCACTCTGCCATGATTCTTGAGGCACGTCTGCTGCCTGAACGCCTGGCCACAAATCGAACACACATAGGGCTTCTCGCCGGTGTGAATGTATTCGTGATGTCGTTGAGTCTTCCTCGATGCAAACGATTCGTCGCAGTATCTGCAACCGAAGGGCTTCAGCTTAAGATGCACCGCCCGAATGTGGGCCTCCAGCTCGAATTTGCGAGCAAAGAGACGGCCGCAGTGCTCGCAGGGCAACTTCTCCGAGCTGTGCATCAGCATGTGCTGCACGAGCATGAAACGCTTTGCCATGCGGCGACCACACACCTGGCATTCGTGCATAGGGATTGACTGATCCTTGGCGCTGTCTGCATTGCTGCCGCCTCCGTGCTGTTGCATCGTATGATATTTCAGTGTGTAGCGGGAGTGGAAATGTTTCTGGCAGAGATCACAATAGTGCTGTTCGCTGGCTAGCGCATTGGCTGCCGCCTCATCCTCGGTGGGATGCTTGGTGCGTCGATGATACTTGAGATTCGCTGTCTGATTGAACGTTGCGCCACATTGCTCGCACACATACTTTCGAATACCGGCCGTAGAGGATTCGGAATGCTTCAGTCGCTTGTGCTTCTGCATGGCTATGCAGCTGATGTAGACGCGTTCGCAGCCGGGATGATCACAGCGATAGGAGCGCTCCTTTGGACTGTGAATCTCTTTGATGTGTGTGTAGAGGCCGCCCATGAAGCTGTACGCCTTGTCGCAGCGATCGCACTGGAAGGGGCGTTTGCTGCCCTCGTGCACCTTGCGGATGTGCGCGTCCAAGGTGAGATTGTGGGCGAAGCTGTGCCCGCACTGGTTGCACTTGAAACTGTTTTTTAAGCCTTTGCTGCGCCGTTTCGTGCTGGGCTTCTCCGGCTCTTTCTGATTCGGTTGTATCTCCTGCTTCACCTCCTCCGGCTCCTCTTTAGGCAGCTCATCTAGGATAGGATCTGATTGATTCTCCTCTTGGTCTGTTCGCTCCAGCAGCTGCTCTTGTTCCCGCTTCAGTTTCTCCTGCTCTGCTACTAGAGGCTCCTCCTCGTACACAATCTCAAACGCCGCACTTTCTTGCTCCTCGACTATTTCCTTCTGTATGCGCTGTACCATGGACAAGAGATCCTGGCGGCAAATATTCGCCCGCTGCTGGAACAAACGAAAGCTCAGTAGCTGCTGGTGACAGCTGCGGCACACCTGCTTAGGCAGACAATCGATGTTGAATTCATCTGCCTGCCAGTCGAGGTGCTGCAACAGCAAATGCCGCAAATCTGCATCGATGGCTTCAGCTGCCGGCAGCTGATCTTGGCCCAACTCAAGGCGGTGCAGGCAAGTCAGGCAATTGTTATTAGTCAGCAAAGTGTGCATGGCCGGCCAATGCAAAATGCTAAGTGAACGAAGCAAGCAGACCAAAAGTCTAAACAATACTCGGACGATGGATGGTAAACAAAAAATGTCTGTTAAACTGTGGAGGAACAGTGGCGCAACTGTTTGACAATGTTAATTTAAAATGGCGTTGCCACCTGCGTTGATTGTTCTACATTTACAGCTACCATGTTTATACGATGTAGCTATTTGTGTTAATAGCTTAAGATACTACATTGCTTCACTTGGAAGTTGTTGCAAAGTTAATGCAAAGAAGTCATGTTAATGCAAGCAATAGCAAAATGCCTTTTTGAAAAAAGTTGTCAGCGAACCGAATTAGTTCAATATCAATCTTGCAGCTTAGTTGTTTGCATTACTTAGCAAAGCTTATCTAGCTCATCCTCTATAAATTCCCACTACTACTGCCCTTTTACTATCAAGCACATGCATTCAATTGAATATAAATTCTTAACGGCTTCATACACATTGTATTTAACATAGGCGCATAAACACTTTTAACAGCGCCAGTGCTGCCATATAGTTTGTCATGTTCTATGTACTTTTGCACTGTCCGCCCAGTGGGCACGTATTGTTATTTGGTCTCGTGTATGTGTGTGTGTGGGTGTGCGTCTGTTTGGAGTTAGCGCGCCAAGCCAATTGGGCGCCCCATTGCTGCCAGTTGCATGCTGGTGTTCAACAGCGGCGCACGCGATGAACCAAGTGGCAGCGCAAGTACAACCATTGGCCAAGTAAACATTTATTTTGGCGCGCATTTCAATTCGTTCGTGCTATTGTTGCTAATTGCAGAGTGCATTTGAAAAATTCATGCGAGTGCGATAGCGCTTTGTATTAATTGAGTGAAACACTGTTATTTTTGTTGTCAATTTTGTTTACGTGGCTGTCTGACTGAGTGTCTGTGTGTGTGTGTGTGTGTGTGTGTGTGTTTACTTGTAACTTTGCGCGTGAGCCACACAACATGTAAATCCTTATCAATGGCATCGATCAGTATCAGCAGCGGGCCCAAATACCGTTACAAATCCCTTGCCGGCTCGCAACACAATTGGCTGCACTGCCTACTGCGGCTGGGGCTGTTTGCCCACGGTAAGTCGAACACGGCGTATGCTTGATTTCTTGTTGTATTTATTGTTTGACAGCAACAGCTGCCTGAATCGTCAGCCACTTATCGCGGGTATTTAAAAGAATATTAAAATAAATTACGTTTGCTCCCCAATTCTCCGCCCATTTCCCAATTGCATTAATGTGCAAAAATAAGGCGAGCAAATAATAAGGAAAACGCTATTAATATGCAAAATTTTCCCAGTCATGATATTGGCACATAAAGAAAAGAAATACATATGTATGTATATATATGTATACGCATGCATATGTGTGCATGTATATGTAGCATAAGCATATGTATGTATGTATATACATATATGTGCAGCAGGGCCCAATGGGCTCCCGCTGAGAAGTGCATGAGGCGAATGAAGACAAAAGAGAGACGTGGAAAAGACAGAGAACACTAATTAGAGCCAACTGCAGCATACTCTGCAGTTGCAGATCGCTAATAAAATTATGAAGTACGGTGTGCTTGGATAATTTAAGCTTAATAATTTAGTTTAATATTAAAATTTTTATTTATCAATTATTCATTAAATTTATTTATTTATTTGTGTTATTTGTTATTTGGTAAGTTTGTAAAATTCTATAAAAGATTAGATATTACTTATCTAATAAGGTAACGTAATATATGTAATTTTCAGTTTTGTAACTAGTTGTAGTGAAATTCTTATAAATAAAACACAAAACAAAATCAAACTTTTGTATTATATGAAGATTAATATCAGTGCCAAAAACGGTCAGAAGATTACTAAACTTTCACAGTATTATAAATAATAATCAATCAAATTGTCAAACTAAATCAAAGTCCAACGGATATAGATGAATAGGAAAGCTTTAAACTTTGTCAACCTGACACTTCACAAATATGCGCCACTTAAATAATGCAAACAGAGCATAAGAGCAGAAAACCGAAACAACAAACAAGAAAGCGCAGAAGCGATCAAAAAACAAAAAGGAAAATGAAAACGAAAAGAAAGAAGAATGAAAGTACATATAGATAATCTGTGGAAAAGTGTGAAGAAACTTTGTGCGCTGCTGCTGCTATTGTTGTTGTTGTTGTTGTTGTTGTTGCAGATGCTCAGTTATTGTAAAACACTTGAACACCTCCCACAAATACAAACTGTACCCTCTCCCCTTCTCTCTCTCTCTTTCTCTCACTCTCCGGGACAGTGTGTGCAAGTATTTTTCAGGGATTTGATATCGAACTCGGTATGGGGCATAAGCTGACTTTTGATTGACCATTGGCTCTGGCGTCTTGAAGCTGATGATTATGACATCAAATGACTTTCGATTCATGCAATTACCTTCAACTTTTGCATAGCTGCCATGAAAAGCTTACAACTTTTTCAGCACTTTCTCGGTAGTTAGTTTCTGGACTATTGCAAAGTATTTCAGACGTGAGCAAGTGTTGGCATTGGACAGTTTGCAGAAAGTTCGGAATATATGTAGTTGTGAAAATAAAAGAAAATTAGAATAAAATAAAATATTCAAGAGCGAGATAGAGAGTGAGATGAAGCAAAGTTATAGGAGAGAGAATGTGAGGCAAAGACAGAGAAGAATGAAGAATGAAAGTCAGAAGGGCGTCTATGGAAAGAGAGGACAGAGAAAGAGAGCATGGGAAAAAAAATGAGAGAGAGAGAGAGAGAGAGAGAGAGAGAGATGGCTAGAGAGAGGGTGAGAGATTGAGAGCCATAGTGTGATAGTGTGAGAGAGGAACATAGTGAGCGAGCGAGAGAGAGAGAGAAAGATTGAAAGATGAAAAGCCACACTGAGATTTAGATTGAAAGATTTAGAGATTGAAAGTCACAGAGTGAGAGAGATATATGAAGAAAACGTGGGAGAGGAAGGCAAATAGAAGTAGCGAGAGAGTGTGGATTAAGGTTGACCTGCCGGCAAGAAAGTCAGAGTGAAACCCAAAGGAAAGAATCTTATGGAAACTAATAAAGGGACGGAGAGAGAACGATAGAGAGAGAAACAGAGTCAGTTTGAGAAGGATTTAGAGAGAGAGAGAGAGAAAGAGATAATAAAAAAAACGTTCAAATTTATAGTAAATTCATAATAAATTCGCAAAACAATCTGCCAGCGCATTAATCAGCATTTTTATTGAGCAGAAACGACAAAAATTTGCCGATTTAGAAATTGCAATAAATGTTTATTGCATTAGGCGAGCAGACAGCTGCAATCAGATAGTAAAATGCTTATTTATCTTTAATTCAGCAAATAGTACTAAAATTTGCAATGCAACGAGATTTAATGATTTCATATACCCTGGACACAGATCACACACAGAGCAATCCATTTGAACTGAGAATGAAACGGCTAGAAATCTTGGCCTAGAAAATCTCCCTAGCAGTGAAACAGCTAGAATACTTACTATACATATGTATGCATTGTATATCAATTTAAGAAATATATTTTTATCTGTATTGAATATAATATATTCTAAATATATAAATTGGGGAGCTCAAGATCTCTATAGACTAAGTTCAAGGCATTTGCTAGACGTGTGCTCTACAACTCTTACACACTTTGCTCACTCATATAGGGCATTTACTAGTCGCATACTTTAGAACTCTTACATATTTTGCTTATTCATTTATTTGATTGAAAATTTGTTTTGTTTGTGTTAAAATTTTAGTTCACTTGGGAACTAAATTAATCAATTTTGAAACTGAAAACTGAAATAGCGGCAAGAATGAATGAATGAATGAATGAGTGCTTCGACATACCCTGTAAATATATTTGGAAATTGTCAAAGAATTCATTTGATTCAGCAATTTGTTTAGGCTTCTCGCTCTGCTCTTCTGCTTCAATGAAATTGAGAAAATTTCTTTTATAAGGATTTGATTAGCTGAATTATGTATGTGATTTATTTGAGACGTTTTTTCATTCGAAAAGGACTCGCCGTCAGTAAATGTTTTCCTTTTTGTTTTATTTATTTATATTTTATTTATTATTATTTTTATTTATTTATTTTTTTTTTTGGTTTTCAAATATATTTGGCGCTCGTTTGAAGGTCTTCTGGTCGTCTGCTTATGTAAATGCGAATGCCATTTCAGGCAACCAACCCAAGCGTCAGCCTCTGGGGAGAGATGAGCGAGTTGTGCAAGTTGGCCCTGACGTTCTTGTGTGACGCAGACGTCAACGTAATCGTCTTAGCTGCAGTTAGTTACCTGTCTAACTGTCTGCCAGCTTCATTGCCCCCTGCAAATGACAGTTAAATCGAGCGATGCCTAATCAGTTGCAACAACAACAACAACAACGGCCGCCAGCAACAACAACTGAACTGAAACTCGCGACGGTCAAATCTGAGTTACTGCCAGAGACTGTGTTGGAGACTGAGCCAGGAAATGCTACACTGTCAGCAAAAAATGCACACAAATAAAAATAAATATATAACTTATATATATATATATCAATCTATATCTATATCGTGCCGAGAGCACGACGTGTAAGTGGCTTTTCATAGGTTGTCTCTGATATTTCTTGTTAAGCTATTATCTATGTCTCGATTGTTTTATGTGGTTTTATGCGAGTGCATATTCAGTATTACTATTAATAAAAAAAAAATGCCGCGTCCTAGAAGATCTAGTCTTTCCCAGCAGACCCGTAATGCAATTAGGCAACGGAATATCGCGAGTCAATTATCTGACGAAGAAAGAGAAATCGTCCGAGAAAAAGTTAAATATTTATTCTCATTCTTTATGTTTTCATCATAACTATACATCATAACTATACTAACTATATTAATATTGTTTAGTATTATTGTATTACGTTCATCAAAGCCTAAGTTCGCCGGATCAGCTAGTATATAAATAAAAAAAAACAAAAGAATTATTTAAAGTAATAATAACAATAGCTAAAGATTGATCTGAGCTAGAGCCAGAGTGCAAAATGTTTTAATTTTTGCATATTTAGTTTTTAAATACTATAATAATTAGCTGCTAAAAATTGAAATACATATTTACATTTTAATAATTTATTTTAAAAATAATAATTGTTATATTAAGGACAGCTTTGTTACGACGGGGGCTCGAACCTGCATCTCGCTTTTTGCCAATCAAACGCTCTCCTACTGAGCCACAGTCGCTACAAGCTAGAAGTTGGTTTAACTTTCTAAGTAAAGCTTAATGTTAAGAATTTTTCTTCTAAACATTTAATATGTAACAAACAAAATTTTAATTTTAATAACTACAACGTTTCTTCAAGCTGCACTAAATATTTGCAATGAACTCTTTTTCAAGCATGTAAATGTATTGCCTCTCGAAAGTATTTAGATATTATATATTTTCTATCCTTTTTTTTTTAATAATTTTTGCTTCAGCTCAGCTTAGCTTCTTCCTTCGACTTTAGCTCCTCAAGCACGTCATCAATTTCTCCTATATACATTTTTCATTCTATATCAATCATTTCGAACTGTGTACCTGAGAGTAGTAGCTCTCTCTGGACTGCCAACACGCACTTCCTTTAGCTCCAACTCTTATTGTTTTCTCGTTTTGTTTCTTTTGTTACGCTGCTGCTGCTGCTGCGACTGTGGCTGCTGTGTCTTGTCCTGTCTTGTCTGGGCTGCTGTTTGGGGCCCTTCGCCCTTCGTGTGACAGTGGCCCTAAGCCAGTTAAGATAGGTAACGCGCACCCGCACGCGGTTACCCCGTCTGCCGCTGTTATTTTCCGCTGCCTTTGATTTGTAACTCGTCTTTGTTTCTATTTCTAAACATAAAATAATGGGATTTTTTTGTTCGTGTTGTTGTTGTTGCTGCATCGGGTTAGCCAGTTAAGCTGTGTCACAAGTCCCCATAGAGCCTTCAAAGCAGCTCGCACTTAAAGCTGAGACTTCTCATCTCTCATCTCATTCGCTGCGATCCGATATGCTACAATGACACTGGCCACAAATTAAGTTGAGTTTTGTGAATCTGGCAGCAGAAAGTAGAAGGCGAAAGGAGAAGTATTGTTAGGAGAATTAAGAGAAGTAATATTAAGAGCTTTTTTATTTTTTGCATTTATTTATTTATATTTTTTTCCAATGAATATTATTTTTAAAATATTTGCTCATATAAAGCTTATGGATTAATGTGTCGATATACAGTATTTAGCAGCTATTGACTTAATTATAAAGAGTCGATTTATTTTTAAACACTTTCTAATCAAAATTCTCAGACTTGCGAAATACCTCTCAAAAAACAACAATCGATTAAAGCAGAGTAAAGATCTATTTTTTTTTTTATATTAATATTTATTTTTCAATTTAAAATTTGTATTTCAATATATTATTGTTAGTTTAAATTTGTAATATTACTATAGAATATGGATGCAAAACTAGACTTTTTGGATTTTTAGCCTAGCTGTGGGATTATGTTTATGGACCCGTCGGTCGAGTGTAGAAAGAGAATTAAATTGTGTTCTTCATATGTGCATAACTCTTAAGTATTCCATATTTCTATCAAAACAAAACGATCATAATAAAAATTATAGGAAGCTAAAAGTACTAATCAAATTCGTAGAGAGACATACTTTAAGATACACTTTAAGAACAAGCCAAAATGATAAAGATATATAATATATGCCCATGCCTCAGCTTCTTAATTAGATATTTTCCATTAACAGCCAACTGCAGCTAGTTGACAAAAGCAACTGCGGATGGTACTAAAATAGATTTCCTCTACTCTCTCTCTCTCTCTCTCTCTCTCTTTCCCTTCAACTGTTGAGTGTTATTCTATGGCACATTATTAGCTTATAAAACACTAGAAAATTTGAAACAAAAAATGATCAAGTACGACCAAAGAATTTGAGTGGGCAGCAAACAAAAAATGGGAGGGGTGGCGAGACGTGCGAATGGTACTGGTACGAGTACGGGTGCAGGTGAGTGGTGAGTGTGAATGAATGGTGGATGCCCGAGCAGATGGCAATAAACTCATATTTATGGAATGAAATGTACAAATGTTTTGGCCAAATATTAAAAAATTGTACATTAGAACCGCAAAAATCAATCAATCCCGCCAAGCTCTCTACGAGTGGGTGTTTCCAAAGGGAAACGGTCAAGAGGTGGAGGGGGGGCGGCAGTCTCTGTCAGGGTTTGTATATTTGTAAACATTCGTGCGCTGCCTGTCTGCTTCTCTGCCGTTGCCATGTACAAATACAAACGATAAACAAGAATTTTGCGCTGCTCTTGCTGAAAATGTTGGAGCGCTTTTAACATCTTGCTTAATCATGCTCATCATCGTCGTTTCCCTTACAGCATTCATTATCAGCAACATCATCAACATCGTTATCATTATCATTGTCAATTGTGTGCCAGCCTCGCCCGTCTCGCCAGCCTGTCGCAGTTGCAATTTTTCCAAATTTGTCAACTCTGTGCCTGAGCCTGTACCCCATGCTTATGCGCCCATACCACGCCCACTCAGCAGGCAAAAGGACGCACATGCATATGATACATGTCGGCTTTATTTTGTGTTTTTGTTTGCTTGTATTTTTCTTTTTTTTTAATATGCATATGTGTATGTGGTGTGTGTACGTTTCGGTTTTTATTCCATAACAAAAGCCGCAGAAAATATATTTTTTTATTTCTGTACCTCTTTCCCAAGGCGATGTATACACATTTTGCCATGTAACTTGTAACATTAAGGGGTATAGATACGCATTGCTATAGATATTTATCTATACCCATTCATTTGGACTATATCTGGTATATCATATCCAGTGCCAGGCAGAAGTAATCATCCGATGTTCTTTTGCTGTTAATTGAATATATTAATGAACAACTTTGTGCTGTTTGGGAAATTTGTTTATTTAGATATTCGAATTTATGCTAACAAGTCGAGAAAATCATACGGGATCATAAGAGGCTATACGAGAAAGTTATTTCTGGAATTCACCAGCACTCTTGCCAGATTACTGAGCGGCAGTTTCTGGTATTCCTGCTGCTCATATGCCTATCAATAAATACGTAGCCTAACATATTCGAGATTTATCGGACTATGTGATCCACTTATTATATATACTGCATCTATATATATTCCATATACTATATGTATACTTGATATCATATTTTTATACTAACAAGTTTTACTCGCATACTAGCCAAGCTTATAGACAATACAGTATATAGACTCTATACTCTATACTTGTTTCACCTAAAATAATGTAATTTCTACGGCATTTAAGCCTCTGCACTTTTATTGTAGCATTTGTTCCTGATCCAAACTTTTACCCGGCAGTTAGAAGCGTCTTTTTCACTGATTGCTGCCCCAACTTTGAAATATAATAATTTTGATATATTATCTGAAATTGATTGCAAGAATACGGCGAAAATTCTATTACGAAATTTATTTCGTTGATTTTACAGATTTTTGATTGAAACATTTGCGTTTTATGGCTGAGCAGTGATACGATTTTGTACAGATTTTTACCCCTCACGCTTTGCAATTGAAATTCAATTCGATTTTGTTGAACAATTTATCTACATTTGTTGCTAGCTTAAATTTCGTTAGCTTTTAGTTTGTTTGTTTGTTTTTTTTTTAGATGAATTTGATTGAAAGCCCGTTATGTATTTATTTTTCCTTTAGCTTTCTGATGAAACCCGCCCCGCCCCCGCCCCCCAGCCCAGTGAACACAGTTTCGGTCCTCTCTGAATGCTTCACCTGCGGCTAAAACAGCATGAATTCTTGCACACACACACACTCGCATGCCACACGGCACACGCCGACGGCTTTTGTTTTTGTCTTCGTCTCTGGTAGAACTTTGCAGTGTTGTAAAATGCGAACATTTCGTGCATTTCATTTGTGCCCAACAAAAATATCATAAAACACGCATTAAAATTGGAAGCAAAAATAAAAAAAAAACCTGTAAATGAAAATGTGTAAATGGAAATGAAAATTAAAATGAAAATGCGATCCAGAATGGGAATGAGTTTGAAAATGAGAATTGTAAAGCATGAAGCATGAACATTTGCTTGCTTCCTTCCTTCTGCCCCTTGTTATTTGAGGAAGGGTTCTCCCACGCCTCCGCCTGCTCCTCTCCTCACATTCGTTTGAAGCTCTCCAGTTGGAATTTGGGTATAATATTTTTATTGTTGTCAGCTCATAAATTCATTTCATTTATGTTAAAACTCATACGATTAACCCACTTGCCCCCAAGGGCACCACAGCTGACTGAATCTCTGTCTCTTGATATGATACTGAAGAGATGAAGATAGATCAGTTAGCAATAGTTAGTTTTGATCAATGAGAGATATCTGAATGAAATACATAGAATATTAATTGGTTTTATGACAACGATTATGACTAAAGATTGAGGCTGAATGTCAGTCCTTAGGCTAGAGTTTTGGCACTAATTGTTAGGGCATATCTGTTGTCAGTTATATGACCTGAGTTGAGCATATACATTGTCGGGTTACTTTCAATACCTTTAAATACTCATATTTACTTGCTTGTTAGATATTTCCAATTCGGCAAAAAGTTTGCTTGCTTTCAAGCTCAAGGGTATCTGCCAGTTGAGTATGCCCGACCAGCACACACTCGGCCTCCTGGTGAGTGTAATTCTTTGCATAACTACTCAAGCACTCCAAGCAGCTTTAAGATCAAATATCTCTTTAGCTATTTTCATCTAACTAACTATTATTTAATTAATCTATTTTCACTTTGCCAGCTTTGTTCGATCTCCCTATTTCTTTCTCTCTCTCTGTCTCTCTCTTTCTTTCTGTCTGTTCTACTTCACATTTGGCTTGTCGTAAAAGCCATTTACACGCTGCCCTCACGCATGCTTAACTACTCCAATCGCTGCTCCCGTCTTCCAGCCTCCTCCTCTTTCAGCTTCACACTCTCAGCACATTTTGTCTTGAAGTTGTGCACATTTTTCCCACTCACATTCAGCAATATTTCTCGTTTGGTCCTTGCGTTCGCTTAATTACTTTAAGTGCACATTCTTAGCATTTCTCTACTGACTTCTTGTTCCTCACTCTGGGTTTGGCTTTACTTTTCTTTTTTGTATTTTTCTTGTCGCTGTGCTGAAAATCTGTTCACGCGTTTTAATTTCATTAGCCCCAAAGAACATTCTTAGCCTTTCTAGCTGCTCTTCACTGTTGTTGTATTTGTATTTGTTGTTATTGTATATCTCACGAAATCTTTCTTTATTCAATGCCTTTGTTGTTACTTTTGTTGCTTTTGCTGACGGCTTAGTTGCTGCTGCAAATTGAATTGTAAAATGCCAGCCAGCATTTCCATAGATAAAGGCTGACAACTCCACACACAAACACACTCACTTAGCTATATATATATATATATGTGTGTGTGTGTGTGTGTGTGTGTCTATCGCATGACATGTTGGAATTAATTTAATAATCCACGTTGAAGCAGCTCGGCATTCTTAGTGCACTTAGAGGCCTTGCACAGCAGAGCTCTGGCAACAGCACCGACATCCCACGCAGCAAACACTTTGAAGGTAAACTTGCCAAATATGAACATTTATGTATATCTGGCAAGCGGCATTAAAGGGATATGTTTACTGTGTGGATTTGATAGTTCTGCTGCTGCTTTTGCTAATTTCTATTTCCTGTTGCATTGTTAACAAATGTTGAATGGTTTCATTGTGGATATTCTCCTCTAATTAATGGACAAGTAATTGCATGCATTTGGGTATTTATCAGATACCCTCGACATGTGCTGAGTGAGTGATGTACATTTGATAAGTCGAATGAATGTATGAATGAAGGCCTTTAGATATATGTTTCCTTTGTTAAAATATATGTGTGACAGTACTATCGATATTTATCGATTTTAGTATTTAATTAAACGGTCACACTATTAGGAGTATATATAGCAATAAATACATTGCATAAATTGTCTATGCTAAATGCTGATATAAGGTGCACGAAATAAGTAAGTGGGACACTTCGCTTACCATTATATACTATATGCTTATATAGACTTTTATTGAAGGGAATATATGAAATTGCTATGTTTTCTATATACAAATCTTTGTTGTATATTTCCAAAATGAAGATAAATAGATAGTTATAGACTGTTGTCTGAAAAAATGACTCTGTACAAATAGCCAATCTAGTATATCGATATTTATCGATTTTAGGTACATATTAGATATGATAATTAATACAAAAGCCGTTCGTCTCAAGTTTAATCGGCACATACAAAGCCTTGCATGCATGACTATGATATTTATCGATTTGAATGGCTGACAAAAGAATTTTTCAAGTAATTCCATATATGAATAGAAAGACTAAACATACAGTGCACCTATATTAGAAGAGTATAATGGGTGCACACATGACTAATGATGCTCTTCGAAAACTCTCCTTACCTTTCGAATGCAAACATAAGCCCTATTCGCTAGGCATGCACTTAGCTCGTGTCACGAGCCAAACTGCAAATCATAATTAAAAATGCATTCGGCACAAAATGTGTGACCAGAAGCGGCTTAATCTCTGAAACTATGCCCACTTGCACACGCTTTCGCCCACGCCCATTCCCATGCCTGTGCAGCCATACTTCTTGCAGTTGGTTTCCCCCCTAGTTCTAGTTAGCTGCGAGGTATGTTCGCACATTGTCACAGCATGCGGCGAAGGGCAACAACAACAGCCACGCCTACAGCTAACAGGCCAAACAAGAGTCTTAGCACTAGCCACGCCCACATACAAACACACACACACACACACACACACTAACGCCCACACCCACGCAGACACAGAGGACATTAGAGACAACGAGTTGGCGACAGTTTTTAATGAGCGCCTCGAGCCAGGTAGTTGGGCCAAAAGAGTTAACTACCTGTTAACCTGGCCAAATTGTTGTAGTTGCCGCTACCGCTGCCACAGACGTCGTCGTCGCCGCGCCTTGTTTCTATTGAGCTGACCACAAGGACACGCCAAACAAAAAAACAAAACAATAAAGAAAGTGCTCGAAGTAAAAGCAGACAAACAGTAGCCAATGCCCTGTAGGCAACATCTGGAACTTTGCCGTCTCAGAGGTATCTTTTTATCACGTTTCATATTTTCGATACTTACATGTACATATGTCCAAAAATATATCTTATGGGCATTCTCTAAGTTAATATGAATACTTACAATATTAATTACATGTATGCTTTTATTCAGCCAGCACAATTAATCGATAAATATCGATTGTGGTTGTACAGATAAAATGATCGTAAGAGTCGTCTGCCAGAAACTTTGTTGCCAGAAAAGTTGCTTATCGATATCGGTAGATCCAATACATATAAATATATACTTATAGATATATATGTATATACAACTAACGACTACATATAAACTCTTCTTGAATTCAACTCATTGTACCGTTATCATTCACTTCCTCCCTTCCCCCTACTATCCCTTATCATGTTCCACAACTGTTTTTACTCTATACCACACTTCAGCTAGGGATTAATTTGGCCAGCGCTGGATGCATAATCACCTTACGCTTCAACTCACAGAATCGCAAAAGAGCTAGTTCTCGGAACTGTAGTTCCCCACTTATGAAACATTTCAGTCAACAGAAATGTGAACGACAACTAAATTTTGGCTTGCCACTCTGCTGCCCCTACACTCGTTGGCTCTACCGCTCACTCCTGGCATAATTAGTGCCTCAGGCACAGACCCACAAAATGCATTGTTTGCCAGTTCGCATTTGGTCAACAAACATCAGCAGACACAAGAGGAAACTCAAAGCCCACTCGTCGGCGCTTCACTCTGACTTGTAATAGATGGCCGAAATGTAAGGCCCAGGTTTTCATTACATTCTACACATGTCGACTCCTATGTACGGGGAGTGTGTGCTGTCAACAAAGCTGTCAACAATGCCCAGCGAGCTGAACGAGGTGACAAGAATATTCATGTTCAACTGTTATTCGACTTCGGGCATAGCCAGTCGACAGCTAGACTAGATTTGTATAGCCCGATTAATATTGTTGCAATCAATCTGAACTTATTCAATGAAATAATTATATTTTCCGCTTAGATTTGCTTTATCCAAATGGAATTTAAATGTATCTATTGCTGTACGCCCTTCATGGTCAATTCCATTGACTGATATCTGTGCATTGTTCTCGCTGCCCTTCGCTTATCTGGTTATATTTATAATTGTGTCCAACTGTGTTCAATTGTGTCATTCAATGTCACTTGCCCTCCCCCAGTTGTTTGTCAAAGTCCATGGTCAGTGCGTCATTGATTATGCGGCTTCCTAGTTAGCAATGCTTTATAGTCCTTTATCGTGGCTGACATTCCGCTTGATACAGTTCACTCAAATGGCATTTTATTCTCTTCAAGCACGTGCATCATGCATCAATTTAACTATCTCAATTATTCTTCAATCAATTTATTCTCAACTTAAACTCAAATAAAATGCAGTTATAGAATATTTATTTTTCAAATTGTTCTAATAACAAACCGATTATACTCCATGTTCATTTGTTTGGTTTTCTGAATTACTTTCGGTGCTTAGCTCACATTTAGCTAGCTCTTCTCGTTTTAAAGTTTTCGTTCAATGTTGGATCTGGTTTCCATTCCCATCCACTGAAGTAATTGCAGCTTTTGCTCAATTCACACACACAGACATACATATATACAATGCGCCGAGACTGCATTGGTGCAAAGTTTGTCGTACATTTGCCAAATGAAAAACTCATTTCAACTTTAACTGATTCAGATAAAAGGATACAAAGTTGTCGAGATGCAAAAATATACAATACATACCAAATATGCAAAGATACAAAAACGATAAAAGATACAGGGATGCTAAAAGGTGCTAAGATACAAAAATATAAATATACAGATATATAATGACACAAAGTTAAAATGATACAAAGATACTCAGACTTGAAGCTGACAAAATACAACGATTCGAGGCAATAAAAATAGAAAGTAGACAAATTTATTCAGATACAAAGATACATTTATATGATATTAGGATACTGAGATACCAAGAACCAAAGTTAAAGAGATTCTCAGTAACTAAGATACTACGATGATAACATATTAAGATATTAAGTTAATAAGATACTACGATATCAAGATACTAAGATACAATGATGCTGAGATACTAAGG
The DNA here is from genome assembly GCA_030914385.1 of Drosophila antonietae. Lineage (NCBI taxonomy): Eukaryota > Metazoa > Arthropoda > Insecta > Diptera > Drosophilidae > Drosophila > Drosophila antonietae. The sequence continues at coordinate 87,668 of JAUESO010000164.1, forward strand.
TACTAGGATACGACGATATCACACGAAAGCTAGTATATGAAACCATTAAGACAAAAAGATACAATCCAAGGTATACAGATACAACGATAGGAACATACAAAGGCTCTAAGCTAAAGTAATAAATTGATCGATCCTAAGTTACAAAAGAATACAGATATTTCAAAATACCAATAGAGCAGACACAGATACAGTTTTATTGATAGGAACATATTACAGCTTGATGTGACTTAATATTTTCAGATACGTTTACCAGCTGCAAGGAAAAGTGTCAGAGGAAAACAAATAAAACTGCTAGCGAGTCAATAATTTGCTGTTTCTGTTTTTGAATTGAAAATTTGCAACAGTTTAATTTCAATTTGAACACGCATTTGTTAAATGTTTACAAATTGCGTGCGGGCTAAATATTTGCATATTAATATTTGCTCGCAACGAAATTACTTACTTGCCATGTGGACAAGCTACAGTGCGTGCGCTAAGTTAAGCAGCCAAATTGAAAATAAGGAAAATGAAGAATTCTATTTAAATTCTCCGAGTATTCTTGCTCCACTGCTGGCCATCAGCTCTGCACAAACTTGAAAAGTACTTAGTGCAAGTGCTGCTTAATTAAGCTCTACTCTGAGTAGTAAAAATGTACTCAAAGTGAAATCAATGAGTGCTCAACTTCTAGTAGTTGGAAGTGCACAGAGAATCCCTTTTAGACGTATTCCAATGAAATTTCACTAGCCAAAATTCGATTTGGAAACCCATTTATAATTGATGGTGAATTCAACAATTATTCATTTTAGTTTGTGGCATCATTTGCTGGCCAATGTATATGAACTCTTGTGTGCCACTGTACGCTTGGGTCATTCATCAATGCGAATTAGATGAATGCGAAACGATGTGTTAAAGGCCAACGGGTTGTGTCCGTGTGCGTATGTAGATCTCTTGTGTTTGTTTATTTGAGTTATGCATATCAAGTTGTAAACTAAACATGCCACTTGCCACATTCCTGCTGTCACTTGCCACCGATCCCATAGAGAACTTGGCCTCTAATTTGCATATATCTATATATATATATATAGGCAGCAAGCGGCTAAACAAATTACAAGGCATAAAGTCAAACGTGGCCTTATAATTATGGACATACGCCCATACACCTACAGAGAGAGAGAGAGAGAGAGAGCCAGAGAGAATGCTTGTTGTTGGCGGCTTAAATACATACTTAGAAATCAATTTCTGGCGGCGATAAGCGATAAGCGATAAGCGATAAGACGGCAAACAAACAACGCGCAAACCTTTCGCACAATGCCCAACCCGATATAATGGAGAGACACAAAAGCCGCGCACAAAGGCATAAAAGGCATACAGTCGCCTCTGCTGCCCCAGCACAATTGGGTCAAGCGTAAGATCCCCAAATAAAAAGTAGATATATAAATATATATCTATTTACAAAAATAAAATAAAAAAACCGCAAGGTTCACAGTTAAGGCTTATCAGCAAACGCAGTTTTATGACCTTTCCTTTCAGCCATATCGCAATTCGCATCGTTTTGGCTTGGGCTTTAAGAGCAAAAAAATTTCCTTAGTAATTCTATTTAGAACTCTTTTATGTGATCTAAATAAATTGCATTTCAATTGCGTTGAGGAAAAGATGTACGAATCCTTATCAACGTTCAATCATATCCGTAATACTTACACCAATAAACATAGATATTATATATATGCGCCGATATCCCAAGTTAAAAAATCGGTTATTAAAATTTGCAATAATTTCGTTATCTTAATAATTCATCAACTTGATATGGAATGGTTGGTTATACTGTAAATATATATGTTTGGCTTGATTTGGTGTCCAAAGATGATTTAGCTCGAAAGAATAATATTGTGGAAGTCTCTAATTGGATTTTCTATTTCTTTGATTTTTGAAAATCGGTCGAGTTTGTTGTCGGAGGCTTAGTCCCATTCTGGTTGTTCACATTGCCCGGCGACTGCTCCCTCAATGTGATCGTGGCCAGTTGGCGAAGGGGAATCACCTCACCGGCAACATTTGGGTATAGCGGCTGCTGCTGCTGCTGGCCAATTGTCCAGCCAAGCTTGACCAGCTGACGCTGTAGCTCCTCCTGCGTGCGATGCGACATGATGCGTGCCAAGTATCAATTGAACGAATTTAACAGTTGAACAAAAAAAAAAGTATTCTTGAATAAAGCTATGAAAATTATTTGGATTGAATTTTGTTTTCACTTGACTATTTACTCTTTTTGCTAAATTTTACTATGAACAAGTTTTGCTCTCATCGATGCTTGCAAAGTTGTGTTCTGTTCGAATGTTATTGAAATGAAAGCTGTTTCAAATCGAACTCAAATGACATGACGTTGAAGTCCAGGCAAAGTCGATCAGAATTTATGTCTTTATCCATATCCCTATCCATATTCATAACCACATCTATATCTATATCTATATCTATATCTATATCTATATCTATATCTATATCTATATCTATATCTATATCTATATCTATATCTATATCTATATCTATATCTATATCTATATCTATATCTATATCTATATCTATATGCATATCTATATCTATGGTGAGAGTATTTCCCAGTCAACTTGCATATTTCATATTGCCGTCGTTTCGTCCTCTTGTTCTTTCCTTCTCTGTCTAGGAATTGTCTTTTAAGCGTATTCGTATTGCCCGCTTTGAGCTGGCGCAAAAGAAATCATAAAATTAAATATGCGTAGCATACTTTTTGGGGCTGCTGCTGCGGGCTGCAATTGACTTGGGCCGACAATCAAAACAAGTCTGAAGAAAAAAGGCGGAGCTGGGACTGAGACTGGGCCAAGTCGCAACTGGCAAGTGGCAAGGCTGAGAAAGAAACCCAAAAAAAGGGCTATGATAGAGCGAGCGAAATGGGAGGAAATGGGAGACCTATGAAATGGTTATGAGGCCAGTTTCATGAATGCGGCTTCGATTTGCAACGCTTAGTTGCACGCATATTCACTGCGTGGCAGGAGTGAGTGCAGAGGCCGGTGGTTGGTGGGAAATGGGTGAGAGACACGCGGAGAGGGCTCTGGGACTTTGACCTGCTGTTCTTCTTCTTTACTTTCGTTTCATTTGATTTCGTTTGCGGTTGTTATTGTTGTCGCTGCCACTGCCGCTGTTGCCTCATTTGATGGCTGCAATTATGGCGTCATTTACATTTTGCCTTGGAATAGAATGAGTGCCCCGTCCGTGCCTTAGCCATAGACCCAGTGCCAGTTCTGGAACAAGCTTGGCAAGCATTTTGCAGTTGTTGTTACATTGTTTTCTTAATATACCCTGTGAGTGATGCTTGAAAGCGGGCATATTCGGAATGAAGAGACGGAATACCAATGCCTATACCTATGTCTGTGCTCCGATCAACTTAACTTATCTTCGTTCTCTTTCGCTGTCTCTTATTCTCTGCCTTGCCGTCTGACTGATGCTGTTTGTCAATTTCCAACACCTTAATTAACTTTTGATAAGCCACAAACTTACGATTGGCTATATGTTGGCAGAATAACTTTTATACTCTTCTCATAGAAGTCTATAAAGAACTATATTATTTAAGAGTTAAATTAATTAAATTATAGGAATTGTTGATTGGAATCTTTCGCAGATATCTACAAAAATATCGATAAATATAGATGATAGATACTTACATATGAGATAATTAGATTAATCCAGATACTCAGTAAGATAGGTAGGAAAATATTAATATAAAAGCATATAAATTGCATATTAGTATACAGGGTATATGCTCGTTGAGCACTCTCTCTCTCTCTCTCTCTCTCTCTCTTCTTCTTGTCGCTTTCGTTTTTGTTCTCTTCAACTATATTGTTATTGCTATTGTTATTTCAATGCCACTTTGCTCGTCGAAGCGCGCTGCTAAGTATGCTACACATTTGCTTTCAATTTTCTTTGTTTTTTTCTTCCCTTTCAACGGGCGTAACTGAGATGGGGGCGTGGCTTAACACTTATAGCGATGTGTCTGTGTGTGACAGCTTTCTGCAAGCAGCAACAGCTTTTCCAAGTTGACAATATTAATGAATTGTAATATTTTCAAGAACCTATTTGGGTCATCTTAGATCTGATCTATGAGGCAAGAAATCTAAAGTGTTTTGATTATTATAGATTATTTGCAAAATTCGTTTAAAGAGAAGATCATATCTAGATAGGCGAGGCTTAAGTATATATTATTATATATTGCATTTATCTAGTTTTGCAATGTTTCGTGCAAGACTTTTATCTACTTGTCTTTGATAATATTCATGAACATTATTCAGTAGCTTGAGGCCCTTGCCCTAAGAATCTCTTATACTCTAGCTGATCTTTCTTAACTATCGGACAACAATGCCAAGCAAATTCTATATAAATTAATTTTGTAAAGTTGGCAAGCAACAAAAAAAAAAAAACTGCACAAATCTTAACAAAAAGCGAAATTTTAAATAAATAAAAAAAAAGCGTTAAACTTTTTTAAGTTACTTAAAGAAATTGAATTAAACAATTGGGTTGCCCCAAGACCGAAATGCACATCGAAATCTTTTTTTTTTTCAAGAACTTTGAATACGTCTTTCAGTATATTAAATGAGGCGATTTATGGGTGTATCTCTCTTCTCCTCTCTCTCTCTCTCTCTCTCTCCTCTCTCTCTCTCTCTCTCTCTCTATGTGTGTCCCCTAATTCGTGTCCTTGCTCAATTTTATGGCCTGTGGGTGGAGATGGTTTGGGGTCTGTCTGCTCTTATTTAGCATGCCCTTTCATTATCATTTACTTATGTCCGCTTCTTTCGCTTTTTTTTCCGTCCCTGTTTTATGCTTTTTCTTCTTCTTTTATTTTGTTGGCTTTTTAATTGGCACTTACGCTTTGGCTTATGTACAAGACATCCCCAGCCCGCCGTCTAGGCAGCTCGCGCTGCTGCCTAATTTATTTTTCGGCAAATGCCTTTTATCCTTTTGTCATTTAGTATGCCATCCCCATCCCATCTCGAATGAGCTTCAACTAATTGCGTAACGCATACGCCCCATGCGCCTCAAGTGAGATTTGTTGCAGCACTGCAGCACTCCAAGACTTTGGCCATCATATTTTTTTTTTTTTTGTTTTTCTTTTTGGCATGGCAGGCCATTTGCTTACCTTACATCGGCTGCTGCTTCTCCGTCTGCTGTTGCTGTTGGTGTGCTCTTGGTTCTATCTTTTTGGCTGGTCTTCCAATTTATTGTGCGTGTCCATGCGGCATTTTATTATCTCAATTTGGTGCTGTCAGCTGAAATCCATCGGGATTTGTGGCATGATTTAGTGTTGTGTACATTGTCATTAAAATTTAATTAACCGCCAACTTCACATGAATCAAATAGAGTCAGAGCAGCAGAATGAGAGAGCGAGAGAGAGAGAGGCAGCGATTGCGTCAAGAAAGTAACGCAACGTCAAGAATCTAATTTACTTTTGTGAGTGTGCATACAAAACAGTCTGTAATAATTTATAACATGATGAACTTATTTCTGTCAACCCACATGCACACACACACATACACACAGATTGGCGCGCATGCAAATGATTTGTTTGCAACAATTTTCTACATATGCCAAGTTGGGCCAACGGAAAGCGCAAAAATCTTCATAATAACAAATATCAAGATACAAAGCTTTAAATGAAAGCAAACACAACTGAAAGCTACCCTATAAAAGCAGCAATCTCTGTAATCTAAGATGTAAATGTGTTAACCGTTAAGAGCTCTGTTAACTCAATCTGTAATGTTAAGAGCTTGACTGTTAATACTTAACTGTTATATGAGTCTATGCCATTACTGAATACATTAAGATTGTAGCTCTGCTTAGCAGCTGTTCTCCCTTTAATATTAGTTGCCTTGAATCTAATAACGAATGCAGCCTTGCAGAAGATGCGTTTCATTTCCACGAACAGACATCCAATTAGAATGCGACACAGAGATATTTCAGCACAGCTTCGAGCCAATAACAGTTCCTGAAAATCAATGATATATGTATATACATCGCCCATTCTCGTCTTTACGAGTCGAAATCAAAATGTAAAGAGATGAAATTGGATTGCCTGCTGCGACGCATGGCAAAATACCCCACCAATGATGAGATGATGCTGATGAGTATAGCAGTAATAGCAAATTGTTGGATGCTGCGCGATGATGATGAGAAGTGTGAGATGAGGACCAAGAGAAAGGGGCGAAGGCTGGAAAGGTAGAGGCATAAAGATTGTTACCATATTGCTATCATTTGCACACAATCAGCGTCAGCGTGAACAGACACGAATGACTCACCGGCAGCATTGTGGAATGGCTGGAGCCGAAGGCAGCAGTAGAAAGGTGCGATGGGGGCGGGCGATGGGAGTGGAAGGGGCGGGGGCGGGGGGTCGATGGGCAGAGTGGAGTTTACCGTGTTGCAAGTGGCTGGGGATGGATGTGGCAAGTGAAGCGGCCGCCGGCGGAAGCGTCAAAGGGAAATAAAACGATTTCGTCGCGTTGCCAACGATAGCGGCTGCGACTGACGTTGCCAACCACAAACTGGAGCCAGAGCAGAATGAGAAAAAAGTAAATAAAAATAGCGGGAAAAGTGGGGAGAAGCTGCTGGAATAGAAGGTAAGCGGCTGCTCTTAAAGGCGTTGTCAACGACGCATATTGTGGATAAATTGAAAAATAAATTTTAATATATAGCACAAAATCTAATTTCGCAAGCTATAAAGAGAATGAAACTGTTTACACCCGGCTCTTCCTATCTCTCTCTCTCTCTCTCTCTCTCTCTATTTCTGCATCTCAAGTATCAGTTTTTAATGCTACAATTTAACCATGTTTATCTCAAACTTATACTCCCCTTATTTACACCCACACCCCCGCCTCTGCAGCATTCCCCAACCCTATAGCTACGCACACCTGCCACCCCAGTAAGCCTATTCAATTCAATGTTGTGTGAAAATTAATTTATTGTAAACAATTGCTCAATGCTCTACCGAAAATATATAAAACGAAGAATAGTTTCAAACTGTTAGAAATATTCTCTGATTATTATTATTATTATTTATGATATTTCGAAGACTTTTAAATGATATTAATCGTTCATACAACATATCATCATATCAGTCATCATATTAGCATCTATTCTTAAGTGCCTATATACCCGCTTTTACAAAGTAAAGCCCCAGAGTATAAAAAACGAAACTCCAAATAGTCGAATGATTAAGTTTTGAGGCTTTAAAAATAAACCTCGGAGCAGCAGCCAGACAGGGGAACCTCATTTAGAAGCATCCCAAAATGAGTAGACATAAACAAAGAGACTGAAAGAGAGAGATAGAGAGAGAGAGAGAGAGAGAGGACGGGCATTTCGCGACCCACTTAACATGCGTGAAATGTGGCAACTCGCATAAACTGACAAATTTATTTGATTAGCCAAAATTGCGGCTGGCTCGGCGCCTGCACGTATGCAATCATTTATGTGGCCCCCGCGCATGCCTCCACTGCTGTTCATGAAGCGCTGGGTAATTGCCATTACGATATGAAAGAAGAGCCGTGCGGCTGCTCTGATTCATTACGAGTCGGCTTTTGGCCTCGGCCTCGGCCCCAGTCTCAGCCTTAGCCTCAGCCTTAGCATCATCAGCCTCGACTGCAGTCCGAAATTGAAAAGTATGTATTTGCTGGCTGTTTGCCTTGCTTTGCCCTGCCTCCCATATCTTCATATTATCTCTCTGCCTCTCTCTCTCTCTCTCTCTTTCTCTCTCCGCTCTTGCTGGCTCCATCGTCTTCATGTCAGCCTTGTTTGCGTTTGACTCTTGTTGGCTAAGTCGAGCAGCTTTAGTCTGTTCTGGCTAGTGTTTCTGCTGTTTGTTGTCTTCTTACACACACATACTCTATCTATGTCAACGCGGTATTCCAATTTGAATATGAAACTAGAATGTCCAATGGGAAATTGTCAAATTGGCATTCCATAATGCAATTCTGAATTTTCGACTCTTAATTGATTTAATTTTTGGCATAGGTTTAGGCTTTTCTATGATCACAACCTGTTGTTAGGGCATACAATATTCGTATTTCAGGCATTTGTTGTGCTTGCATGTTTCTTATTAGCCGCTCTGTGACATTTGGCTAACACGCTTTCCTCATACGCCGCATGTTGCATGCCAAATACAACTGTCCGTCTCTCTGTCCGTTTGTCTCTTTTCCGTTTCGTTGTTGTTGTTCTCTTCTTCCGCTTTCTGTTGTGCTACAGACATTTGCTTATAATTGCCGATTAGTTTTCATTTGTTGACTTTGTTAGTACGTGACGTCCCCTTCGCCCGTGGCTATCGATTGAAGCCACTGGCCCTGGCCAAGTGGACAATATCTAAATAGTCAGTTAGCTGGCGAGCTTAGCCACGACGATTGCAATGAATGTTGGCTGGCTGTTGTGTTAGTAGCTAAATGTTCAACAGCCCCATTGATTGAGTTCAGTTCCCTCTCTCTCTCTTTCTCTCTCTCTCTCTCTCTCTCTCTCTCTCTCTCTCTCTCTCTTTCTGTCTCTCTCACACACAGACGCACACACACTCTCTCCCTCTCGCAGTCTCTGTCCATCTCTCTATTTCTGTGAACTTGTGCCAATTTTTGTGGCCAGCTTTGCGGTTCGTTCAACTTGTTGTCATCTATTTTATTTTATTTTATTTTATTTTACTTTTTTCTTTTGCATGTGCCTCATATCTGTCGAGGGCGCCACAAGTGCCACAAATATTTCATTGCGGCATTTGCATTATGTGGCGCGTCGCCGCCGCCGTCTCTGGCATTTCGCTTGCCACTAGCCAGCCTCATTAATCTTCTGCTAACAATGGCTCTCTGCTCGATGCCCTCTTTGGCCACATTAGATATAATTCGGTTTTTTGTTTATTTTTTTGCCTAATGAATGAATTTCGCAGTTTGCAGTTTTGCCTTGCGTTGCTTCGGCTGCTGCCAAAAATCCAATTGAGTTCTAGAGAAAACAAAACTTGTCAGAATCAACGAAAAGACACATCATTAATAGCAATCACTGGACGCTGTGAAATTGACTGATTGAAATGTCCGATGGTAATAGTTTAAAATAAATAGACAACTAAATAGCTAAAAGTTCACTTTTCAAAGAAGCGAGGGTAGTTTTGACAGTTTTCGTTGTTACTAGAGAAGTTTTCTAGCTACCCTCGTTTATACACATACATTAAATATACAGCATGAATATATAGTCAATATTTTTGTAACATATTTCTATCTGTCTCTCTCTCTCTCTCTCTTTCTGTTTCTGAATCTATATCTTTTCCAATTCTTTTCTTTTATATATGTATTTAAGTCTTTCTCTCTCTCTCTCTCTCTTTCTTGCTTGAATACATGATCCTCTCTAACTCTCAACTACCTGTCTATAACTGCGTTTGCCTGTATACAACTTTCTAACGGTATTGAATATATCCTTATACCTGTATCTATCGCCTTTTCATTCTGTTCGTCTTTAGTAATTCTTTCTCTATCGCTTATGTCCTAATACCTGTACATTATATAGCCTGCATTATATCTAAGCCCATGCTATATTATCACTATCTATGTCTCTCTATCTCTAAGTCAGTTACTTTTTACCTATGCTTCAAGATCTTTTTATGAGCATGAGCATCTAGAGGTGCACCATATATATTCCTTAAACTATATAGCACATTTACCTGTCATCCTTTTCTCTCCCTATCTAACAATGGATTATGTATGTATCTTTCTTCATCTACTCTTACTCGCTATATATATATCTCGCTCTCTCTCTATTTGTCTCCCTCCGACTTTCATCCAATCTTATAAATATTATTTTTATCTTCCCCTTTGTTCTTTATTGCTCCCATTCGTTAACGTTCAACTGACAAATGCCATTATTTATCCCGTGCACTAGCTCCTCCATTACAGGGTATACAGCGTTGCTCTGACTAATTGCTAAGTGACCAAAATTCCCATAAAATTCTCATCATCTTTCTACCTCTCTCTTTCTCAGCCCTCGCTTATGCTCTCGTTCTTTTGACTGTTGCATTTCTGTCTGCATTTTTGCTGAGTTTTTCTAGAATTTTTATGTATTTTTCTTCTTTTTTTTTTTGCATTTTATTTCTGTTGGCAGCAAATTCAATGGCTCTGATTAATTGCATGTGGCATTTGCCAGTGACCTTGCCCCAATTGAGGGGCGTTGGCAGTCTTAACGCTTACAATGATGGCCGTCTACACAAATGTGCCCAATTACTGTTCCATTCACACTGACCATTAGATTTGTCTTCATATATCAGGCAATTGCTACTCATTTGGCCTATCTATTTCTAGTTTATGAATAGAAGTTAAGGAAGGGAAGGGGATTAAATCATTTCCATATACATATCGAATGGAAATCTCTTTCATTGTTTGTAATTAATTGATTGACTTCCTTACTTAATTACATTAATCGAGCCGAGTCTGAAGGCCCAAAGTAGCTGATTGATTGACTGGTTGACTAAATGTCATTTCATTCGGTGTCTTTAATATTGATTCGATTAATAGATAAATTGATTGAGTAATCAGTCATTTTATGGAATTGAACTGCTATAATGTTTTCACATGTATTTTAAGAGTTTGCATATATTTGGTTTTGCCTATTCAATCAATTTGATTGACTGACTGATTGCTGTGATGTATTATATAAAGCATAGGAATTATGAATAAAATAGTAAGTTATTCTATTATTTCAATCCCAATAAGTTTCACAATACAGAAATTTTTCTTTACCATTTCATCAATCATCTCATCAATCATTGGGTTAGAATCTGAAATAATACACCAGACTCTAATTGATATGAATCTCCAGTTCAATGCTCAATGATTGAATGATTAATTGATTCTTTTTTGTGTGATCATTATGTATACTGAATATCTCTATATGATATTATTTGCTTAATAAATGATTGACTAAAGATTATTCCTAACTTCATTTGAATTTAACATGACTTTCAGCTAATAATACTGCTCTAAATAAGAAATTGGTTGGTTTTCATTTTTTTTTTTTTTCATTTATTTCAGACTGAATTTCATTCAAATTGTCTTAAGACTAACTTAAGTATTTTATATTAAAAACTATCACATTACGGATTTCATCTGTCAACAATCTCTCTCCCCCTTTCTCTCGTTCTTTTAAATGCGTCGCTCATTCCGCATTGCATAGTGAAAGGCACCATAGTATTCCTCCAGATCACGTAGCTCTCGCTCCAGCTGCTGTTCGAGCTTGGCTTGGTCGGCCTTCTGGCGTGTGGACAGACGACGCACGCTACTGTGGCTGCTGCTGCCGGGCAGCCGGAAGCTAAGGCGACGTCGAATTTTGCAATCATCATAGAGAGGCACCTCCTGCTGGTGCTCCTGCTCCTCATTCTCATCCTCATCCAGCTGCATGGGCTGCTCGGCCAACGGGCAGCGACGTGCGTCCGTGTGCGAGGGAAAACCTCGAGGCGTTGTCTGTCCCGAAAGCGCTTCACTAATGTCGTGAGGACGCTGCACCTTGGGCAGTAGTCGCTTGTGTTCAGCATGCTCGAACATGCATTTCCACTGAGCGTAGTTGTTGTCCGCCAATGTTGTCGTCATCGGCTTCTGCTGCTGCCTCTTCTTCTTCTGTTGCTGCTGCTTGCCGGTAGTCAAAAGCGTGCTGCAGCTACCAAAGGATGAGCATCTGGGCATGGGACGCAACAGTGCTGTACGTGCCCCACAGCCACGCTGAAAGGCGCAACGACGCTGCTTGGTCAACTTGCGCTGCAGCTTGGCAAGAAATTGACTCCATTGTGGACGCGGCGTCAGGCAACAGCCCATCTGACTGGGCGTCAAGTCAGCATAGCTGACGGCCTGGCCGCTCGAGCTGCTGCTGCTGCTACTGTGTGTGTCTGAATGTGTGCTACCCATGATCGTAGAACGCTGAGATTCGAATATGGTCTTGCGTGCTTGACTGCCGTGTGGCTACTGTTTGCCCAGCTCACGGCGTCGCGACTATTTAAGAGACTGGCGCCGCCCTACCTGGGCACCCAACCGGCTAACAGGTAATCCCTGTTCGCGCAGGTATGCCAAATGCGAATATTGAAAATCTTATTGCTGGCCAGTGCCATAAAAGCTAAACGCGCTTTGCATCCCTTTATGGCACCTCATTAAAATTGGGTTTTGCGTAAATCTGCTATTTTCCCTTTCGGTTTTTGGTTTTGGCGGTCATAAATGCGACCCTTCGATAGCTCCGAGCACACGTGTTCCAGCCTTGGCTAATGGCCCGTCATTTGCCAAATTTGACCCGAGTCACAGGCCTGTCCAAGGCGAAGCCATTGGCGCCACTTGAGAAGTCGAACAACAAGCGCTTAATGAATTGCACGGCGAGCAGCTGCCACAAGGAGTGGATACCAACTTTCACTACTTATAGCAACGAGTGAAGCTTATTCACTCACTCCTTCTTCGCTCTCTCTCTGTGCGTCACTTGATCATATTTCGTTTGTGGCTTTGTATGTCAATCAGCTATAAACGTGGCTTTTACCTGTCTGCCAGCAAAGGCTCCCCCCAATATATCAATTGTATATTCAGCTCGCCTCGCTTGTTGTCTCGCTATACATTTGAGCTCTTTTTAATTAACAATTGCATCTGTTTACTTTCGTTTGACAATTGCATATCTTGGTCCAGTTAGATTAGAGCTGTAATAATAATTTAAGCAAAAAGGTTCCAGAACGAAATTTTAGATCATCCTATCGTTGCTTTAACTACGCACCACGCCAGCTCATGACGATTGAGCTTTATTATTTATGAAGAAATAATAATGTTGATTTGTATTCAATATGTTTCTATCAAATAAGAATTTTAAATGATGATCAACAAATAAAGTAAAACGTAACTTTTCGGATCTACGATCAGCTCACAATATAGATCGCTGTAGCTCACCCATTGGTTGAACGATATGGTTCCTCGAGCCTTCGAATCGCTCTGAGTATTCCCTCAGGGAAAACGAATCAAGGATCAGTACAACATAAATCAAATCAATTATGAAGAGTTCTTAATAAGTTAGTTAAATTAACGCCGCCGAAGCAGCCAAAAATAAATTTATATTACAATTTTCTGTCTATATTAACTAGACAACAATATATACATATATATATTATTATTACTGCAGAATATATATTATATACTATACATACATTCATTTGAAATATGCTTTATATGTGGGACTTTGACAACGAACCAAACCAAATTGTGAATGTTGTGCCTCATGAATTGCATATGCAATTTACAGTCCAATTTTAACTGTTTTCATCACTCTAAAAGCTATTCATCACATATGTTTGCACTCACGCTCACTTCACTCTCACTCGCCTTCTCCTCCTCCTTCTGCATCTCTAATCAGAATTTAGGCATCTCGACTATAAATACGCATTCCTCTTAAAACTTTGCTTAAATTCTCATATTAATTCGCAGCTGTGCTCTGCATTTGCCTTTAACAACTTTAATGACTATTTCGAGTCTGATTTAATACTCAACACTTAGCACTCAGTTTCGATGCTCTAGTGAGTCATACTAATTGGATTTGTTGTTGCTTGCGTTGCTTGCAATGCAAGTGCTTCATAATTAGCTGCCAGATGAAACGCAACGCGCTTGCACTGCTGCTGCCATCTGTGGCAAGTGTTCGCCATCTCGCATGTGGCATGTGTGTGAAAATGTTGTGCCCTTGCCAGCTGTGTGGGGCAGTGTGGCAAATGTCAACATCATTCAACTAGCCGCAGACTGTTGGAAGCCGGGCACAAACCCAGCTGCGAATACATTTGCAAAATTCCAACAGAAGGGTTCTGAAAACAGAAAAAAAGAAAGAAAACCACAGAAATTCAAATAAAAAATACAAAAAAGGCTTCCGAATATGTACAACAAAAGTCTCGGACCTGGCCAAGAGTTTGGCCCAACTTCGAGGCTGATATTTGCCAAGTTAACATCAGAGTTTAGTTATAGTTACATTGGAGTATGCACCAAATTGCGTATATTTAAAATTAATCATTTTAAAGCATTATTTATGTAAATAAATGTAATTTTTAGGTAAAAAAATATACATATATAAATTATTATTTAAATTAAATTCATTGAAAAAAAATTATATTTACAAAATTGAATTTAATTAAAATCTTTATAAATATTGATGTATATAAAATTAATTTAAATTTATATGTACAAATTGAAAAGTTAAATTAATTTTTTATTTTTTATTTTATTTTATCTCTTTTACTTTTTATTTTTTTAATTTTTCGTGAATATTAATTTATTATAATATATAATAATATATAGCTTTAACTAACAAAACATTAAGAATTAATATTAATATTTTTATATATTTAAAAATTAAATTAATTTTGAAAATAGCCTATAATAATATATATCATTTATTTTAAAATTGTCAAATATAAAACCTAAATATGCACATAGAAATTGCCACTCTCTATGTCCATAGAGTAGTATCTTTCCATCGAGCTAGCTAAATGGAGTGGAAAAACAACAAAAGTTGCTCGTGCTGTTGCAGCTGACATTGACAAGGTGCTGTGGTTAGTGAATATTAGTGTTGGACAACAAGAGAGGATAAATGCGGCGAATGCATAGATTGAAAGCAATTTGTCAACTTTGGAATGCTGTGAGAAATTGTTGAAATGATTCACAAGAGACGGATACATGAATGTATGTAGATAGATGTAGGTGCGTCTTTGTGAGCGTGTGTGTGTGTGAGCGTATTAGTGTTGGTAAAGAACGTGATGTTTGGCGCGTGTGTGCTGGAAAGTATAGCTATGCTATCGATAATTGTGTGAAGGAAATATCTATGCTATTCGATAGTATTTTTATAATCATAATTTGATATCGTTTGAGTACATATGTATTCCCATGAAGCTAAAGGAAATTTCAAATATAGATAATGCTAAGAAGAGCTCTGCTGGGTACATCTAAAGTTAAACTTGTATAAAAAAGAAGTATAGCTAAGAGACTACTCATATATGTATATATTTAAAGTATTACTAACTATTATATTGATATTCAAATTATTTAGAATATAAAGTCGTGAGGGCCTTCACATCAGCTTAAAGCTAGAAGTAATTCAATTTCGGTTCAATTTGAGTCACATGGTAAATATAAATACATTTCGTTACTGAGCTACTCTTTTGGGCTTGCCACCAGCTTTGAACTTTATAACTGAGTTACAAGTGGCGTGTGGGATGCGGCATGTGGCATTTTGCATGTTGCACGTTGCACGTTGCACGTTGCATGCTGAATAGGGCAAATTTAATACAATATTGTTTACCCATTGGCTGCCCTGTCGATGCCAATTATTATTATTATGTTTTGACAATTTTCCCTGGACATGTTGCGTCGCCACAATTTTCTAATTGATTTCCCGCTCAAAATATGAGACGACCTGCCCGCCTGCACATTCTCTTCCCTCATTGTCAGGCCGCGTCACGCCCACACAATTGTTTTACACGGCTGCAAAAAAGTTTTTCAATTAAAGGCGAGCACTTTGTGTTGTTGTGAGGTTGGGGCGAGACAGGCCCTACTGTGGACTGTGGATGGGACTATGTCAGATGGCAAACAAAGGTACGATAAATCCAACAACAATGACAGCATAAGGTGGCACTGTCTGTCTGTCTGCCTTTACAATAATTTGGTCTGCCTCCAGATTGAGCTCGTCTATGACTCACTCTACTCAACACTCTACACTATCTACACTTTCTAGGCTATCCACACTCTACTCTACTCTGTACTCTCTACACTCTCTAAACTCTCCACACTTTCTATCATTCTTTACATTTTCTACACTCTCTACACTATCTACACTTTCTACGTTCTCTACACCCTACACGCAATACTCTCTCACCTCTCCACACTCTCTACACTCTTCACACTCTCTAACATTCTACACTCTGTACTCTGACTCTTCATTTTCAGCCATCTTTCTACACTCTACACTACAATCTCTCTTCATTCTACACACTTAATTATTTTGCCTTCGTTGGTCGACACTGTGAAACTTGGAACGAAATGGAATGGAACATAGTAGCATTACAACAGCTATGCCAGCTAGTTTATGGCTGTGGTGGCTTCTGTTGGTTTATGGCCAGGCTCTGGCTTCGGGCCAGGCCAACATATGTAGATGCCATAAAAAAAGGCAATGAAAATTGTTTATTATAAGCGCGAGTTCATTTTTTAACCCTTTAACTCTTTACACCCGCCGCAAACCCTTCACAAACCCTTTCTTTCCTCTTTTTTTCCAAGCCAGTTGCTGCTCAAAAGAGAAAAAACGCATCAATTGCCGGCTGACGTTCCGGGAATACAAACGTTTCTCAAGTGCGCTCACTCTCTCGCTCTTTCTTTAGCCTTTAACCTCTGACCCCAACTGGGCGAGGGCTATGCAAAAAATTCAAGTTTATTGATGCGCTGCAGTTTTTCATGCGCAACAATTGGCAAAAAAAAAAAATAATAAAAAACAGTTGACACTCTATCTATTTGTGAGCGAGTACGTGTGTGTGTGTGTGTGTGTGTGTGTGGCAAATGTGTTGGCTGCCTTGTTAATCCAGGCCACACAAAAGGTTCTGCTGTGTGAGGCAAACACAAAGCTGAGAAAGCGAATTTACCAAGTTTTAGATTAAATACCCTGTAACCATTGAGCGAACGGGTTGACCCTGTTATTGTATACTATAGAAGGCTATGTCACAACTCAATTGCCCAATCTAACTAATTTTGACATGATTCAAAATAAGAATTGTGGATTCACAAACTTGATAAATTTCGAATTAAAAGACAAAAAAAAACAAAATAAAATAATTAATATTCAAGCACTTCAAATTTGTATATTCAAAAATTCAGTTAGTTCTTTGACCGTCATGGGAGCTACTATAAAGCCTGAAAACATCTTACATTCACTCTCAGTTAAATTTGCATTTACTTAGCACATCCATGGTATCTACCTAGTCGAAAATCGAATGGAATTATTACCAAAAGATTTTTAGTTTCGATTTGCCACAGGCCACAAGGCGAATTGCGATAAGGTATGCAATATCAAAGTTTTTGTGGATTCTGTTCTCGGACAGAGCAGGTGCACGGAGAAAGACATTCGCACAGATACTTAACAGCCAGCCAGAGCCAGCCATACATACATACATAGGTATGGGCTATGCCCCAGAGAGCAAAGTGTCCCCCAAAACAAATGTACAAAACAACTTTCGTAGTCAAAGTTTAAACGCACGCTGTTAAACTTCAAAACGTACTGCAAAGTGAAATACCAAAAGACTTGCAAAGTAATTTAAAAAAATTCAAAGAACAAATATAAGCTGAAATAAAAAATTGGTGAATGGAATTTATGAGACTGTTTTTAGCTAGAGCATAATGAGCTGGATAATAAATATGATATATCCATGGAAATATGCATATGCGTAATTGATCTGAGATTTCTAAGTATGTTAATTGTGTAACTCTGAGAATACCCATTTCAATTGGTAAAATACTCAGCTTCAAGCACAGTTCCTATACTTGCTGCTCTGTTTCCCTTTTATTTAGTCTGAATTCCATGGCAAATGCTTAATTTGAAGGTCTCTTATAAAAGTTTTCGAAGCTCTTTCATCCACTTATTGCCCTTGCTCTACCTCAATCATTTGCTCTTGACATAGTTAGCTGCTCCTTTTAATAATGATAAGTGGAAGCTGATAACAAAGTTTACAAAACAAAGTCAAGTGTAAGCAAAAGTTAATAATGTCCACACACACACAGAGCTCACTCTCTGGGAGAGAGAGAGAGAGAGCGAGTTAGAGAGACAGCTGCAACTTGAGATTGGCCCCAAATCTTTTTGGCCAGCCGCAGATAACAAAAGCCAAACATGCCAAAAGGCATCTTCATAATAAACTTTCATTCATCACTCGCTACATATATAAGTATATATATATATATATGTATATATATATATTGTTCATATAATGTGCGTTTGTTTTCTCTGCGTCAGGGTTAAGGGCAAAACTGCTGCACGCATCAATCGCAATCAATCAATTTGTTGGCAAACAACAAACAAGCGGAAAAAATCAAGTCAATGGGAAAAAAGCCACTGGCTTAAGTTAACAGCATCTAATGTGATTTTGACACACTCGCTTACAGATAACAAAAGCAACAACAATGACAAAAACAACAGCATCAAGAACAATATACAAAAAAAAAATTCCATGAACATGCTTTGACCACTTAATACACTGAGCGAAAAAGTATTTATATATATATATATATAAAATATTCAAAAATAAAATTTAAAAAAAAAAATTCTTTAAAATACATATTATTATTATTTAATTTTTTAAATTTTAATTTTAAAAAATACGTATCTATATATATAAATAAAATCGATGAGCTGCAAATAGAAAATTATATTTCCTTGAAACTTCAAATTCATATTTTCTCTGAATAAATAGGCTATATACTATGTATAATAACTATTTCTATAGTTTCTCTGATTCACATATATTGTGTAAATCTATATCTTCTTATTCTCATTATATCTCAAGTAGCCACCATATTTTCAATTATTTTGCTTTTCATTTTCTCAGTTTTTTGTGTATTTTTTTTTTTTTTTCATAATTGAATTTGATTAAACAGAAAACGTTTCGGTTTCTGGGTTTACGTTACTTTAATTTTTTTCTCTTTCTTCTGTTTTTTAATTTTTGTTTTTTTTTTTTCGCTCTTTGGTTTGTTTAGTTTTTTGCTTAGAAACCTCCAATCAACGTCGGAGCCCGCCCTACTCTAGGCTAATGTTTACACGCATCAAGTTCCTGGTCTGCATTCCGGATTTTGTTTAGTCGTCTCTTGCTCTTCCCCTCTCTCTCACTTTTTTTTTTTTTGTTTACTTGGCCAGGAGAACGAGGCAAGTGAACGGCAAACGGGCAAAGGAATGGCTGGGCTTTAAGATGGGCCATAAATTCATCAGGGCGCTAAATGGATTTGTGATGCTGGGAGAGATGGAGTGTGAGAGGCTTAGGGAAAATAGTGACAGCTACCACAGCCAAACAGCTGCATATAAAACCGCAACATGAGCCATGATTCTGGCAAGGATTACGGGCCCAACGCCTTACGATGAGCGAATTAAAATAAAACCCCGCGACGTTTTTCCATAAAATTCCAAGTGCTATAAACCGCACACATATGTGTGTCTGTGTGTGTGTGTGTTTCGGTGTGCGTGTATGCTTGACTGGTTAATCTGTGGCTTTGGCTTTGCTGCGGTTATCATTGGCCCAGCCCAAATCCCGAATCCCGGCCAGAATTCGCACAAAACTCGCGTTGCGCACGCGACAAATTCAAGTGGGATTTGTCGTCTAAATCCCAGACTCAACTCAAGTGTTGCATTTAGTAATTAGAGCAGCTTATACTTATACCTTATATATCTTTATATATGTATATATATATATATATATATATATATATATATATATATATATATCGGCCTACATAAAGATAATTCAAGTGTCTAATACCCGCCCAAGCCCTGGGCTTAAGCTTTGTGACAGCTCTAAAACTAGTTTTCTACATTTTAGCCTGGCTCTATTGATTGTCCTGGCATGGCCTAAATCTGCCTCCCGCTCACTCTCCCTCTCACTCTCCCTCTCACTCTCTCTCTACAATCTGTTCAAGTGCCGCAACACTTTTTCTTTGCTCTATCCCTCCTTCTTTCTCTCTTTCTCCCCCTCCCTCCCTCTCTCTCTCTCTCTCTCTCTCTCTGTGCCCGCGAGCTACCATTAGAGCGCCTGAATTATGCATGGGTCGTGCTAATAGATAGACTGCTGGCCAAGACCACGAATGCTCTGACCTGGCCCCGTCTCGCAGCTCAGCAGTAAAAGAGCTGAACAGTTCGAACTGCGACATATCTTAACTTATGTATGATATTATCAATTGATGTAGAGCGCCTTGCACTCTTGCCCCTTCCCAACTCTCCACTTAGGCAGCTCATAAATAATGTGGCCTCTTTAAATATTACTCAAATAGGAATTAGTTTTGATTTCAAATGCGTGTTTTCCGAACTGATAGTAATTATTGCAACACAGTTACGTATTCTAGTAATCACATACCAATTCGAAGTACTCTAGCTTGTATAGCCTCTGAGTTCCTATGGGCTGGG
Source organism: Drosophila antonietae (assembly GCA_030914385.1). Taxonomy (NCBI): domain Eukaryota; kingdom Metazoa; phylum Arthropoda; class Insecta; order Diptera; family Drosophilidae; genus Drosophila; species Drosophila antonietae. The sequence goes on from JAUESO010000164.1 coordinate 107,810, forward strand.
TAGTATTTGGAGTGTTACATATGATAAAGAAATGTTCAATAATATATACATATATATATACATATATGTTATATTAGATATTCTTCATCTCTTTCTCTTAAATAGATTGGTTCTTTTATAGGACATATAAGTAACTTTATTTATATTTCATGCATAACATTTTGCATTCAAATATATGTGACTCGAAATGTGATTCAAAATTAATTAATATGCATCACGAATTTGTTCAATATATATACATATATACATATATTTTTTGCATATTGTATTTATGAGACTTTTGCATAATGCACAAAGAACCGTTAATAATATTAAACTACACCCTGCGGGATGTTAAGATAGAACTCATGCTATTCTTCATTCTCTCACCCATTGACCAGGCCTGCTCTGCTTCGCCTACTGCTCCTCCACTGTTCTCTGCCCCTCGACCTTTTATTTCAATTTCATTTGAACGCATTTTCCGCATAAATTCCATAGAAAATAGCTCTATTCACTATTTATTACTGGGCATACTGTTATGTTAACCCCACGGCGCACACACAGATACACAGATATACATACACACCCATACATAGAGAGGGAGAGAAACTTTGGCCTTACCCCTGGCCTTTGATCGAACAATGAAAGGCCTCGAGCCTCGGGTCCAGCTTGTGTTGTTGTTGCCTTTATCGCTCAATTCGAGACCCAGAAAGTTAATAATTCTATATCATTTTTATGTGCGTGTCCATGAGACTACACACACACACATTGATGCATAAAGTATATACATATATATTTATTATATATATTTTAGTAAAACTTTTGTCGCATAAAGAATTTGCTGGCCTCGTGGCAAAAAGTTGCGCCGTCTGCACATAAAATTATTAAATTGTGCGTTTCGCATCTGTAAATTCTTTCATATTAGCAACTGCCACGCCCATCCTGCTTGTCACAGAAAGCATATATATATAGAAAGAAGAAGAAATAAAAACGATAATGGACTGGGCCCATGTGGGTGCAAAAGTTTCGTTTTTGCAATAACCAAGGCGTGTCCTCGACTCGCGTCGCTCTGCTGCGGGAGCTCTGTCTGCGTCACAGGTGCAAATGTGCTGCAATTGTCTACATGAACAGGTGGAAGCAAGCGGCCACAGTTTTGCTTACCGGCTGTGATAGGGAGGAGGGCGGAGGGCGGAGGGCGGCGGGTGTGATCAGGCAGTGTGTGCACAGTCATTTGGCCAAGCACTCGCTCTGTCTGCATTTTGACAATGAGCAAAAGTGCATGGCATATAGACACGATTAGCACAATGTACACTGAGCGAAACCGATGGGTGCGAAGGATATGATGTGCTGATACATATATTGCATATATATGCTTATCCATATTGTAAAAGTTCTTGTTGTATATCTATCTAACTATATATCTATTTGTATATACATATATATCTGTCTACTGCTAGTTGCAGCAATCAAAGCAAGGCAAATGTCACATGTTTTTCGCTCAGTGTGTATGCACATGCGACTCAAATTGCTGTTGAACCCGCGCCCTAACCTCAGAGCGCGACTTGCCAAGTCACAAAAACCGCTGCACGGCTGGAACTCGACGGTCCTGCTGTCCTGTCCAACTGACTGGCTGATTGACTGATTGAACAATTGTGGGGTGCACAATTATGGCCAACACTGTCACGTCATTAAAAATGCAAACGGCTCGCAATGCCAGGGCTGCACTTGTGTGCAAGACGAGCTGTGGCTAAAGGTTGGCTTGTTGGCTTGCTAAGACTATATTGGTGGCATGTCAATTGTTTGGTTGGCTAACCAAGGCAGCCTGTCAGCATTGGCCCCTCGATGACGATAACGATGGCGATGATGAGGTCAAGAAGGCAACGTCTGGGAATGGTCATTCCCGCTACCTTTGCCCCCCATCTAGACACTTTACAGGTCTAATGTCTGGCGAGTGGCTCAAGGACAGACGGGTAGGCGGGCAGATCAATGCGAGCTAGACTAAAATCAATATTACTCGCTTTAAATTATGAACAATCAAGCGAATTGTCGTCCGGCTGCTTATTATTGTGGATAGTTTGAAGAAGAAAAATATTTGGAAACAATTGTTGGCAAACTTTTCAGACCACACATTCTCTCATAATACACTGCAATACTAGCTATAATCACTTATGTCACGACAGGCCTGCAACACACATGAAAATTAATCCATTATAGTGATTTATATATATATATCTATGTATATCTGGATGTGTGTATAAATTGCTTTTGCCTTTCATATTTCGATTGCTCAATGCGAACTGAGCAATTCGTGTTTCTTTCCCTATGACGACTGGCTAAAACTATATAAAGAAATCGTTGAATCAGGTCTCTATATCACTTAATGACAATACTCATACAATTTGAGCATTCAAATAAGTGCGCGTTCCTTTCTTCAAGCACTCACTCAATGAAAATCCGTTTTAAGATATATAAATCAGACCATATATAAGTATATGATATATCTGACGTATTTGTTGAAGTCTCTAAAGGTCTTGTTATGCTCATTTTAATTATAAAGTCTTGTATACTTTACTTTACAATACGTACGAATATGACTCTGATTTTGTTCATCTTCTCCATTTCCAATTCAATATCAGGTTTTATTCAATTACAATTATATACTGAATTTTTTATATGTATATCCGAACAGCTTGGAGTTTTGCCAATTGATTGGGAGACTTGAGTTCAGGTTGCATGTTGCACGTGGCCAGTTAATATGTTACAATAATGATTTCCGTATTGCCTTCAATTTCAATTTTGGATTTTTTGATTGCTACACAAAGCCAGCCAAATAATAGACGGCTAATAGAGGTGGCCAAGCAGCTGGGGCGGAGGGTGAGGGTGCGCGTTTGAGACCAGCTGACCAATGGCAAAAATCAATGCGCATTATGAATAAGGCCCCCGCACAACACACACACACACACACACACACACACTAAAGAGTGTAATATAATGTAATGTAATGCAATGTAAAGCCAACCACATGGCGTATGCGCAATGTTCACGATTTAAATTTATAATTTGTGCAGTAATTAATTGAACCAAATTGCACAAAAAATTGCAAAAGGACATCCAATTAAGCCAAAAACCACAAATAAGCCAGAAAATGCAAAACAAAAAAATAAAATAAAATAAAATAAAATAAAAATTAAAATACATTTATACAATTTTATATTTATTTAAAATGAGTGAAATATTAATAATTATTCAAAAAGTCGGCAAAAAAATGTGAGAAAACAAGCCAAAAACAAATGCTATATGAGAAGGCATATTGATAGAGAAGCTAGAAAGAAAGAAAGGGAGAGGGAGAGGGAGAGAGACATAAAAGATATGAGAGGCACAAAATGATCTTAGAAGGGCACGAAGGAGAGAGAAAGATATGCATTGAGAGATACTACAAAAAAAAATACTAAAAAAAATATAGAGAGAAAAGGAAAAAGAGAGAAATATAGAATATGAAAGATATGCATATATAAATAGAGAACGAGGCAGAGTTAGAGAGAGAAAGAGAGCGAAGGAGTGATAGGAAAGAGAGAAAAATGAAAGTGAAAGAGAAAAGACCGAACAAAATTAACAACAAGATAGAGAGAGAGGGAGAGATCTGGTATTTTTACCAGAGAGAGAGAGAGAGAGAGAGAGAGAGAGGGAGAGCGAAAAGATACCAGCACACTTTGATAGAGATAGAATGAGATGTAGAAAGGGACAAACCATAAGAGAGCTAGAGAGATCAACATCGCAAACTTCACCTATGTGAAAGTAACCCTCACTTTATATATATCTATATATATTTTTTTACATATACAATAAATCGAAATGATGAATTGGAAAAGTAATGCATAGAAATATTATGAACAAATCATGAATAACATAAAATTCCAATTAAAAATGTGAGTTAGCTAGAACTTGGAATCGAACACAAATATCATCGCATCAAGGGGATATAGTTGCTTTTGCTGCTCGAACAATGAAACTTTTAAGGCCAAATTTACGAAAACTTGACCAAGCGTATATACGCAATACAAGTGACCTCTGACCCCCGGCCAAGGCGACGGCGCACAGCTTCAGCTTCAGCTACGGCTGTTGCCTTTCATTTGTTTGTTTTGACTAATTACGAAATCCTGCAGGAATCAGTGTGGGTGTGGCGGCGCCGTTAATCAACTGATTGAATTGAAAAGTGGAAAATGGGAAAATGGAAAATTGAAATTTCATATTTTATATATTAAATTTGATCTGTTTATTCAGTTAATTAATAAAAATTCATCTCGATTTTCAATACATAATTAAAATTCAATTTTATTATCTGGACGAGGCAATATACAAAAAAAAAAAAAATTTGTTTTAAATTAGATTTTCGTCTTAGGACTAACACACAAAAAAAAATATATATATGTATATGTATATACGTAAAATTGCATATTTAAGAGTAGATATTTTGTTTGCTTGGCAATTGTCGGGGCATAGATACATATATACAAAGTGAGTCGAGTGAGTTGTTTGATTGATTGACAACTATTTTCAAAATTGTTGCGCTGATCGACTGAGCTATTGCTTGCTTTTGCGATTGTCAAACTGTTGAACAGCTGATTGAAGTTGATTGACTGCTTGATTGATCGACTGACTGACAACCTGTTGCCAGTGGCCAGCAATCGATCAATGGAATGTCTTGTCTCTGTCTGTCTGTGTGTGTGTGTGTGTGTGTGTGTGGATAACTGCAACGACTCCGTACCAAGCGGAGCCTGTCCAGTTATCCTGCTCACAGATCTGTGCTAATGATGTGTGTTAGATGCTGTCGCGGCTGCACGGGAGAGCTGTCCTCGTTGACAGACGCATGTGTGTCCACTTTGAAGCGCTTGGCCGCGCTCTCCATCTCGCCATCGAGATCGGTGAAGGCGGGAAAGTCAACGGGACAAAAGTGGCCAGCGATTGCCTCCGGTATGTGGCTAACATTGTGCAGCATGTGGGCTGGGGTGCTCTGCAAATAGTTGCGCCACTTGTGATAGGAGCGTGAGTTGAGCTCGAATGTGACGTCACGCCGCTGACAGATGGGCGACGAGGTCTTCGGCATGATGCGCTGTGCATGCTGCATCATATACATCTCCCACTCTAAGTTGCCCACATTCGGCGTCATATCCAAATGGCGGCTGGAGCTCACGTTGCTCTGATTGGCCAGCTCCATGTCCTGGGTGCAAAGCAGCTGCTGCTTGGTGGGCGTCGATGCTGCACTGCTGCACGTATAATAACCGCAAGAGCGCTCCAATTCCTGTTCAATCTCGGGCAACGGACGCTCGGCAAAGTCATCGCAAATGGGCCGCGTTTGGCTGCGGCTCCAGATGCTGCGATTACTGCCGCCGAGTCCGCTGCTGTTGTTGCTGTAGCACTTGATATTGCTTTTGTAGTTGTTGCTGCTGCTGCTGCTGTTGTTGTTGTTGTTGCTGGCACAGCTGCTGCTGCGACTACGCTTGGAGGCATAGGCATTCAAGCTGCGTTCCGTATCCGTCTTGAGATTACTCGCACAGCAACCCATTTTCGCTTGAATCGAATACAAAATATATATCTTAGAGACTGCACTGCCAAATAGTACTTCGCGCTGCGCTGCGTTAACGTCAACTGTTTGGTCAAATCGCTCGTCAACTGGCTCTTATATAGTCGAGCAATCGCGTCACGATTGTTCAGGTAGCGTGCGGATCGTTGCGAATTTCCCGGAATTGTTTTTGCTCCGAAGACGCTTTACCTGATCGATAGCAGTTGGGCCGTAGTTTTGGCTAATCCGACGGGTTTTATAGCGCTGCCCAAAAGCCCATTCCGCGTGTTTCGGCTTAACATAATATAGCACATACGTGCACATAGATGAGCTCTACCTGCTAAATGTCCTTGATTGTCCTTGCCGCAGGGATTTCGCTTGATGGATTTTCAATTTCATAAATCTTCTGGATTTTTCATAAACTCGCGAAAAACGCCGCACATACGGCCAACTCTTTTCTCGCGATTACCCAAAAACGTTTACACAATTTATCCAGACAGAAATCAAAGCAATTAGACAGATATATGCCCATATAGAAACGGAGAACGTGATAGCGTCTCTGGCTGCAGCTGGCCTCGTGCTGCGACCATAATTCGAATTGAATGTTTGGTCAGTCCTGCGAGTGCGCCTAACCTTGGCCCATTGCGTTTTGTGGGCCATTGTTGTGCAAACGCCGTTGACGCCGGTGCAGCCAGGACAATGGGAGGCGCAGACAGACAACTGAATAACAAGGGAAGTGCACAACAGCTGCACGACGACTCGATCTGCATTTTATTGAGAGAGTTTTCGCTATCCGTCCGAGCGTATACCATTTCACATGAAATCTTGTGAATGGAGTCTATCGTTATCCTGGCCAGAACTACTTATGACTGAGTCGATTCCTGCTGCTGCTGCTGCTGCTGCTGTTGCTGTTGCTGCGACCCTCAAGGCTGCCCAATAGAGATCGAAAACAACTATAGCTCAGGCACTTGCCTGCTGCGAAAGGCTATCAAATGTTGTCTAAAAATACTCGACCTGTTCTTTAGCCTCATTGACAGAAGCTAACCGTCAATTTACCTAAGTGACTTTCTCGAATTTTCCAAAGATTCGCATTCAATTAGATCGCGTCATTAAACAAGAAAATAACTCTAAGCTTACAAGATTTGACTTAAAAATAATCCAACAATTTCTAGATTACATGCAATTCGCATTAGTCAGTTTTAGTCATTAGTCAGAACAAATATAAATTACTTTATTTTACTCATTACATATAATCACAGATGTAGCTTAAGTGAAAATAAATGCTCTACAAAGACTGATCGAAAGAATGTAAAACATAATATAAAAACTACAGATTCAGCTATAGATGCAGCTACAAATGCAAATGCAGCCATAGATACAGATACGGCTACAGATACAAATACAGATGCAGCTGTAGATATAGATACAGATACAGATACAGATACAGATACGAATACAGATACAGCTATAGATACAGATATAAATATAAATGCAGCTATAGATACAGATACGGCTATAGATACAAATCCAGCTATAGATACAGATACAAATACAAGATACAGATGCAGCTATAGATACAGATACAGAAACGAATACAGATACAGCAATAGATACAGATACATAAATAGATATAGTTCAAATACAGATACAAATAGAAGAAGATACAGAAACAGTTACAGAATTTGATATGCATAAAGTCCTTATTGCTGGAGAGTCAGAATTCCTAAAGATCAGTCTAAGTCAAGACTATAATTATGTCAGCTTTCAGCTCCGCTAAAATTCCAAAGGTTGGGCAATAAATTGACCCTTTTGGCCAATTATTCCAAAAATATTTGTACATCGATCATGGAAAGCTATTGGGAAAGTGTGTTTGGTAAATCCTCACTCAATTCTGTTTTCACACTATCTCAAAGCTAGACTCTGGGTAAATACTTGACTGTGGCTTGGGACGCCATATCGAATAGAGTCTCAGCCCCGTGGTGGAAGGGTTGAGGCGTTTGTTTTCCCACACTCGCTGATGCCTTGGGCGCAGCCCATTTGTTTGGCTGGTGTCAAAAGGTTGCGACTCACGGCGAGTCTTTGGCCTTGCGCCGCGCTCATTTGACTATCGGCAGGAAATATGGATTGTTGCATTTTCACACGCAATCGCAAAAGGCCCGCAGTTCGTCGCAACTCCAGCCGGGCCAACTGGTATTTCCCCCGCTGACCAACAACATTTTCCGACTGCATGAGCCAACCAGCAAAGTCTTTTCGTGCGGTTGACAATTTTCCAAATCTCAAATGGAATTTAACTCTGGGTTTTTTGTCCTTTCCGTTTTTGTTCATTTTTCTTTTATTTTTTTTTTATTACTTCTCCTGCTTATCTGGGAGTGCGTTAAAGAAATACCGGATGCAGAACCTCGACCAACGAGCCAGCTCCATGCACGTTGACCAAACAACTCTCAACAGCGCATTTTCATAGTTTGGGGCTGCCGTTGCACATTTTCCGATTTGCCAATTTTCCCGCACTCTGTGTGCTTTGTGCGCTGGCAACGTGAACGTGACTTTGACTCCGAGCAAAGCGACGGAAACGGAAGCAGCTGCCAGCCCAGCCATTGAAGCTAAATGCCAATCCATGAAAATAATTCTTAAGCTCAATTTAAACTGAAGCCAAAAGGAACGATAGATAATCGAATTGAGAAATTGAAATTATTCAAGTGAAAGATATGTATAGGTAGCGTATGCACAGACCCGATTGCTCACACCATTCAAGAATTGTTCTATGTGAACTCAGCAACTAAATGAGTTAGAGACATCAAATTTGGTATTTAGTTCATAGTTTACATCACCTCTGTGCATACTACAAATATTTGTTGAATTCTCTGTTTCAAAGGGTATCTCTGCCAGGCATCAGTTGCCTAAGCCATTTTCTCGCTGTCAGCAGTAGTTGGCTCTGCGCACAATCAATTTACAATCGTGCCAGCTTGCCGGGCCCAATGACTGCTCCACTCGCCAATCACTGTCAATTAGTAACGCCATCAATTTCGGACCAACTGCAATTGGAGTTTGCGAAGACCGAGACACTCGATGCGTTCACTGGCCGAAGCAATTGAAATGCCATTGACTTGTGCTGAAATGTTGCGAACTGTTAAGTCAAGACAATGCAGTTTCCTGATACCCTCTGAAAAGCAGAAATTCTCTTTAATTAGTATAGCTGAGTGCTCTATAAAATCATTAAATTAACCACATATATAGTTGCTTATGCTATTAATGAGCATCTTCAAGTTGTCCTTATCAAATTGTAGCATACTCTGCAAATGAATAAGCAAGAATTTAATTTGTTACTTGACTTTCAAGGCAATGCTCATAAACATTTAATACACTAGTCGAGAAATTTATAAGGCTATAACACCATAGAATACCCTAGATATATACCCTGTACAAACAAAATGAACATTGCTTTAATTTCTATCTATTGATAAACTTTAAATTGATCTACTATTTCATGTACTGTAAGCCCGATTAGAAAAGTAGTTTATATTCAACTATGGCTAAAAATAGCTGCAGCCAAACTCGCACGCAAGCCACACCCGCTTCGCCCTAATTGTGCGTGGTACAAACGAAGCACTTGAACTGCAGCAAATAGACGAGCAGGCCACTTGGTTCACTTTGGAACGTGCCCGAAATGTTGAAATTGTCGAGAATTTCCAATGGTATACAAAAAAAAAAACAGTTCCACATATTTCATATGCAACTGGCTTTACATGCTCGCTCAGTAAGTGAGGACGAGTATATGGGTTTTCCAACAATATTCAGCTGAGTGAGACTTGATTTTGAAATGATTAAAACTTATCAAACTGATTAAAATAGAATGTCTAAATAGATGGAGACAATCTGGGCTTGGCTCTCCCATTACTGGAGCTGAGCTGTCCCAATTACTTACTTCGTGCATCTTATTTTGCTAAACAGCCAACTGTTGAGCTCTACGACAGATAAATTCTAATGTTTCTTTAAATAGATCCTTTGGAATTTTCTCGCTCAATCTTGAGCGTGCATTAAGCAGTCAGCGACGGCCCACTTGTCTTACTTTGGTTTGCAAGTGAAATCGTTTTCGATCAAGGGGCAAGGACAAATGCATCATTGAGCAGATTATGTAGAAGGGGACTACCGAGCAACAAAAAAAACTAGGCACATCTGGTATTTGTTGTGTTTTGTAATTGTCATCTTTTTAGCTCACTTCCTGCAAAAAGATGTCAGAGGGAAGAAGCGAACCATCTACTATAGAGCTATAAAAGTGTGCGTAAGCGTTGTTTTGCCTGTTTCGCTGTGCGTGCGTGTTCGTTCGTTCGTTTGTTGTTTATGAAATGCATTTGCGGGCCAGCCCTTGGCCGATGGCCCTCGGGCCACATATTTGTGGCAATTTGGGCCATAAACATGAACGCTTAGGCCAGGTAGACGTCGCCCGGACCTGGCTAACAGGCTGAACAGGCTATCGAGCGAGTCCTTTCACTTGTTGATCCGGCGGGCCATTCCGCGGACACGCTGTCAAGTTGGCCGCCAATCGGGTCAGCCGGGGCGCTCGGCCTCGATTGGCGGTATTTCCGTTTTGGTATTTCCGCTTCACCGCGTGGAATTGCCAATGCAAATCGCGTCCACATGTGCCGCGTAAGCCGCTCGTTAGCATATGCTAAGATGCGAGGCGGCATCTATTTAAACGTTAATTGTGTCCTTGCTGCTCCGCCTGGCTCTAAGCACTTGCTGCTATGCCAAACGCAGCTTGTGACAAGTGTGTCTCACTGTGCGTGTGTGTGTGTGCGAGTCTGGCATGTGGACAGCCTACGGGAATTGCCCACAACAGTGCTGGCCAGGTGACATACCGCAGCCAGCGTCACAGCTTATCTCGGCGTACAGTTGTGCCTAGAATACAATTCAATTATCAACAACAAGAAAAACAACAGTTGCAGCAGCAGCAGCAGCAGCAGCAGCAGCAGTAGCTTTAATTAGGCCCCGTCACCACTTAGCCAGAGCACCAATGCTGACCACTTAGGCATAGCACTCTGCGTTTTATGTGGCTCCCAGAACGTGGCTGTCGCACCTGCTCTGGCCCGAAAAGCAGCTACATTAAACTGTTTGCCCAAAAGTAGGCAACACTTTTTTCTTCAGCTCAACGAGAGCTGAATAGTTGTGCGGGGGAGGGAGGGAGGAGGTCAGGGGCATCAAAAAGTGCTTAGCAATTCGTGAGTATATCAAGATAAATCAACTGCAATTGAATTGATGGAATAGAAGTAGAGAGAAGAGGGTATGCTGACTAGGACAGTCAGAATGTAACATTTCAATAAAGAAATTATTAAGTGTATAGAAATAACGAGAAAGAAAGAGAGAGAGAGAGACACCGTGACATATAGAGATAGAGACAGAGAGAGAGGGAGAGAGTGAAGGTGACATATAGAGATGGATACAGAGAGAGCGAGAGAGAGAAGGTGAAATATAAAGACAGAGACAGAGAGAGAGGGAGAGAGAGCGACAAACAAAAAAAAGAGAAGGTAAAGCTATTCTACGTTCTCTATCTCCATCTCTGCCTCTTCTCTCTCTCTCTCTCTCTGTCCGTCTCCCCACCTGATAACTTCGTACTTTTCTTCTTCTTAATTTTTTTCTGTTGTAATTTATTTTTATTTTGTTTTTTTTTTCTCGCTTTTTCTCTTGTGGCATTTTGCATGTGTCATGTTGAGTTAACAACACATGCGTTGTGCGTATGTGTGTGTGTGTGTATTATTTGTTTGCTTGATTTACAAAACAGTTGAGTGCTTGCCTGACTGTATATGTGTGTGTGTGTGTGTGTGTGTGCATTGCAATACATAGAAAATCAATAATATTTCTTACTTTAATATTAAGCCAACACACACGTGTGTGGGTGTGTGTGGGAGTATGTGCGTGTGTGTGTGTGTGTGTGTGTTTGTGTGCTGTTCTTGTTGTTAATACTTTATGAATTATTAAACGGCAATGGATTCTCGCTTTGTCTGCCCTCTAGAGTACATTTACTCATAATTGAAGCGGCAATCTCAGTCGATACTTTTGGTACTCGATACCCGCTGATTGAAGTGAGTTTGATGGCAGGGTATATAGTATGTCAGGCGGTTACATGTGCTACAATTACAGTTGAATGCTCGGCCAGCTGTGCAAATTGGCAGTTTTTCACAAGCTTGAATCGCATTTGAAGAAAAAATGCAAAGTTAATGGCGATTTTTTTTTAAATAGCCTGAAGGTCTCTCTACTATGTGGAATGATGCACGATCAAATTCGCCTCTCTTTATAAATTTAACAACAGTATTATATATCTTGCATTGAATATGGTTTCTTAATAGCTATTCAATATTGGAAGGAGAAATCAGGTCTTATGGAATTCACATTTCAATTTCGATGTCATATGTGATCAAGCGAATCGATATAGAAATGAGGCGTGTGAAGAAGTATTAAAAAATATTTATCAAGTTGATGAATATATGCATATTTTGGAGTAAAATGGTTTATGCTTTATACATATATATAATGCCTAGCGGATACTTGAAACATATCTGTAAATAACCTGATATATAGTTGGGATATATCCAAGCTTATATACTTGATACGAGCTAGTCATATGCATTTATGTACATTACTGTACTTTATTGATTCAGAGCTATAGCTGCTTAAAGAATATCGCAGGGCATAACTTGCCTGTTTGCTATTTGTCATTGTCTTCTGGCTGCACTGCAATTGCGTTAAGTAATTTTGAAAGTAGCTCACATGCTGCTCCTGGTTTTGACTTAACGAGCATTTAATTGCCAGGCTTACCCCTGGTGACACACACACGCACACACACACACACAAATTAGCTGAATACCTGCACTTCCTTTCCGGTTTACCCTTTCTGCATTCGTTTTCATTTTTATTGCATTCACTGGCTTCTGCTTCTACTTAAATTTCTGTTGCCACTTTCTCTACACATTTATAGAATTTCTCTGTACTTTCTTGTTCTTTATCTGTTTCTTTTTTTTTTTTGCTTATGCTTTGCATTTAAATGCGCAGTTTTCATTCATAAATTACAGGGAATTTCTGCAATGCAGCCAGCAGCGAAATTCTAGGAATATAACCAAACAAATGTCGTCTGCTTGTCTCTTATTCTGTTCCACTCTCACTCTCTCTCTCTCTCTTTCGCTCCCTCACAGACACTTTAACATACACAGTCTCTGTCAGTATTTCTAGCTCACCCTGATCTTGTGCCCTGTGAATGTCTTGCGGGAATTGTGCATGTTAATTAGCTCATTTTCGGGCGTAGATTAAGCAAATTAACCAAATTAACTAAATGAGCAGCAAGTAAATAAATAAATTAAATGCCTCAAGAGATGAAGCAAGGGGTTACAAAGGAGTGGGAGATTAACTATTTGCTAATGACTGTCTGGGCTATCTATCAAGGCCAGGGCGAAGATTATCAGCAAATGCATTAAAGCCAATCGCCACTAAATTGTGAGAATGTACTTAAGAGACATTAGCCACGGCCATAAAGCGTATCAAGTTACATATCGCAATATCGTGTAAAAATAGTCGATTTAATAAAAAAAATATATATATATGTATATATGAATGTATATATTGAACTAGGCTTCTAATAGAGCTAGTTAATGCTAGATGCTTCGAAAGCAATCGGAATTCACATGGAATGTATACATGTATATATGTAAGCATATATAAGCATATATCAGAGATTTAATGACTACGAATATAAAATAAAGCTTAGAGTACTTATAAACGAAGATATTTCTCACATATCAAGATATATAAAATGGCCATTTGATGGGGATTAGAAATATAACTGACATGTCATGGATGCAAAAAATGGGTATATAATAGCTCTTATAAGACTGGGATCTTAGATCCATACTTGTCAAATTTGGTATGTGAATTCTGTGAGCAAAATCAAAATTGTATTCACTAAAGTTTTTTATAAACTCATAACGATTGCTTTTTTAGATGAGTGAAATAAACATAGAGATTCCTTATCTCGTCTCTTGAAATTTTAATGCAACTCAACTGCAGGGTATTGCTTAGTCAACAACTTCTGTTGTCAGACTTTAGTTGAAGACGTTAAATTGATGGCATTTCGGCTTTTGTGGTTGGGCCATAAATCATCTTCATCATCATCATCATTATCACAACAGGGACATAGTAATGCCATCCTACCCCTTAAACAGCTCTATGAGAACTTACCCGCTCTGAGGCCACACACTTCTCTAGTTCTGGTACAGTTGTAACTTTCAATGCACCAAACAAGTGCCAAAAGTTACGTCTTAAGTTTCGCATATTCGTAAATTGTGTTCATAGCACCAGCAGCCATTACGCTAAATGTGTGTGTGTGTGTGAGAGAGATAGAGTTTGTGTGTGTGTGTGTATGTCATCCCTGATGTCTGACACAAGCACTTTACGAACTCTATGGCAGCAAAAACATTTGCAGGCCGCGGCTGAGACTGTGTGTGTCCCTGTAGTGGGATATCTGGGCAGTGCCTGAGCGAGCCGTTGCATGCAACAGAAAGTTACACATGTGAATTGGCCGCGTCAAAGCATGCAACACTCGAGGGAATCAAGCTAAAAAAAAAAGTAAAACAAGTAAAAAGCTCTAGTCGAGACTGCTCGACTACGAGATCCCCTCAAGAACCAATAATATTCCAAAAATTATTCGATTCATTTCTGCACTCGTAACAAACTATACATGCATAAACACGCACGCACAGACACGCTGATATATCGACTTTTCTCGTCACCCTGATCAAGAATATATATGTTTTATGCCATTAAAGTTTATGGAGTCGACCGCGTCTCTTTCTGCCTGTTACTTACATTCAAGAAATCCAAAATACCCTGATTTCCCACTTTCAATGGGTTCAGGGTATTACAAAAAAAAAACAGGTTTGCTGATGTTGCACACCTCAAACTACGCCCCAGTCGCTAGGTGCCCCTTGTCTATAGCTAATTTTGAGCAATTTACGCAGCGAGTGGCAAAGTTTTCCATTGCTTGCAATTAAATTGTGCTTGACTCTAATTGAAATTGAATTAGTTTGCCTGCCACTTTGGTAAAGTGCAACGATCTGGCAGCACTTACATACATATATCTAGTTAAGTTGGCAGCGTCTGCCTATCGATGGAATGTCCTAATATTGAGATTGAAATGAATTCGTTAATTGAAAACGAATTGTAACTGAGCGCGAGCAAAGTTGTTAAGGAAATAAATGGAAAATTGACAATGTAGATGGTTGTATCGACTATTAGATACTCTGTATTTATATTTAAATATAAGGTATAGATATGAATCGATGAAAATGAATAAACATGTACCATATATATGTACATATATTAATTATATATGTATAATTTGTATAATGTATATAAAAACAGATAGAGGTGCGAGAGATTTGATAGCATATATCTTGTATATATATTTCTAGTATTAGAACTGTATATATTATTTCTCAAATATTTTAAAAATGATTAAAGCTAAAATTTAAAGCAAATATATCTATTTACGTAAAGTTTAGGCGCCCCCTGACTTTACGTGCCCGGCCCCATAAACTCAGCACATTTCCCATTCTATCTCCATCTAGCATCTGCATTCATATCACTGATTTATGTACTTTGCACTTATGTTTATATCATGACAATATCTGGAAACCAAAATGTTTCCTTGATGACAGCTCGATGACCAAGTTTTGGGCAAACTTTTGTTGATTTTGATTTTGATTCTGATTTGACTGTTGGCTGTTGGCCAAGGCAAGCGAGTGACCAAAGTCAATATTAGCCACTTGCCACATGCGAGTGCCGCACTCGAAAGTTTGTCGTTTGTCTCTCTCTCTCTCTCTCTCTCTCTATCTCTCTCTCACACCCACTCTCTTACTTTCACTGTCTCTCTCTATTTCTTCTATTGCCAGTTGTGAAGCTGGCGGTGCACGCTGAGGAGGTCAGCACATTGACAGGCATCTCTGAAGGTGAGTAGCTAACGCACATGCCGCATGCCGCATGCCGCATGCCACAACGATGTACTCAATTCGCAAAACTGTTTCGCAGAATGGGGTTCCGGCTGGCAGAGCGGCACAAACTTTCTGGTGGAAGTCGAAGAGACGGGTGCCATGCCCCCAAATGCCGCACGTGGCAGCAACAGCAGCAGCAACACATCTGTGGACTACAACTCCGAGCTAGCCAACAGCCAGGAGACAGACCCCATTGGCACAGCGGCCACAGCCACCAACAACGGCACAACACTCGAAACGGGTTAGTTGAAGTCAACGATTGGAATTTGTATTCAGAATCAATTCATTTATGAGATCCCACTTAATCCAGCTTAAATATACATATATAGCGTTAGCTTAGTGTGCAACCGTCATAATAACCGGGATTATATATAAGCGTTTGGGAGTATCTGATTTTTTCCATTTCGCCAATTAACAAGTCTTAATGCAGTGGAAGAGGGAGACAGAGAGAGAGTGGGAGAATGGGGGATTTGTAGAAATGAGTCTTGACGCAGCCAACTTAATTAATTGATGCAGCCCTAGTGAGAGCGAAAGAGATAACGCTAGTTGTAATGCAGCCAACTTAATAAAGCACCTGGCAATATATAATGTTGCCAGATGGTCAAAGTTGTAGCAGTTGATCGAGTAGTTATTTAAGCGCTCATTTGGTGCTGTCAGATCGCTAAATTAATCCGAGAACACTTTTACACATATCTTAGGTAGCTGAAGTGCAAAATAGATAATGAAACAAGAGTTGCCAGATTATCAAGAACGCAAAAGTCGTTAAATGTATGATAAAAGAAAGTGTGATTAGGAACAAGATGGCGTTGCCAGATCAACTCTCTAAACTTACATCTTATATTTATAAAGTTGAAACTAATACAGTTGTGTTAGCGGATCTCCAGAGTATTATTTGTTTTATAGTGTTGCCAGATAGGTAAACTGTACAATAATTTTGTATATCAGCACTATTACAACGCTGTCAGATGTCCTAATAGAATAATAGCTAGTTGCTTGACAATGTCCTTCTGACCTTTCCAGATGGCTTAGATAGATACATAGCTGCTTGACAATATCCCTCTAACGTGTCCAGATAAGACTGAACATATATTGTATGTAAGCAGCACCTTTCGGGTTGTCAAACAGCAAATGCTGTCAGGCTAAGCAAATAACAGTCTAATCAATGCTAAGCCGGTGTTGCCGGATCACTCCATATACGGTAAGAAAAAAAGACAAGAAACAGGCTTAAATCGTAAAACAACATAAAAGCGATGCATGTTCGGCTTTAAAGTAAATCCTTGAATATGTGAATACGCAGGATACGATGAATGTAATTGAATGTTTATGGTCTTAACTGTAATCCAATTGCCCTCTGCGACAGCGAACAGCCATGAGCTATGAGCCATGGAGAGGCAGGTGCTGAGACAGCAGCAGAATGTGGCAGCAAGCGCGCGATAATTGAATTCCACTCTTGCGGCATCTTGAGTTATTTATGCGTCGTACGTGCAGCAAACAGAAATTTAAAATAAATAATAATACGAAAAAAAAAAATAGATAAATAGAAATACAAACAAATCAACCTCTGTTGCTGTAGATTTCACAGCGAACAATTGAAAATAGTTTTCTTCCATTTCGATTGTAGGCCCGAAGATCATAGTGCGCACCGAGGAGGTGCTGATTGTGGGCCTAGTGCTCATCCTCTGGGTGGGCGCCATAATGCTGTTCTTCAATCGCTGGGGTAAGATACGCATGCTGGAGCCGTATCAGCCCAAGTTTCAGCAACAGCATCGCAGCTCCTGTCCACTGGTCGACATCGATGCCGTGCAGACGCATCAGGTAATATACAATGGCATATAGAAATATATTCGAAATGAAATGAATCGGAATATTAAAAAAACAACTCAAAAATGTTCTTCGTTTCAATATCGATCTAATATTCAAATAAAAATTGAATGCAGATATGCAGATATGCATATATGTATATATATCCACACATCCATATCTATCTGCACATCTATTTCATTGATATTCTCTTTGGTGTTTGTCTTTGCAGCGCTCGTCTGTGTCCCGCATGTCGATGGGCATGGTGCACAATCATAATTTGAATATGCCAACGTGTCAATTTGCGGCCTATAATCCCAGCATATATGCGAAGGGTAAGCGCATTGTCCTTGATGTCCTTGCCACGTGCCCCACACCAAACGGTTGCACCGGTCTTTACACTTTACACTCATGCCTCATGTTGCATGCTGCACGTTTTACGTTTGACCCAATTCGACATTGCTATGCCAATGGGTGTAGTCAGCCGTTGCATGGGCTTGGCAATACGTAATTTTAGAGAATCGTAATATACTACACAGTCACAAACAATCGTAGCAGCAAAAATCGATAAATATCGAAATGCATTATTGCTGCTTGATATATGCTTGCTGAACACATTAAATTCTGGCATCCAAAGCACATTTTTGAAATAGTACAAAAATCAAGTTTGTCAAACTCTTTACAGGGCATCCACTAGTCGTGCATTGCTCTATTATTTACTTGTGCTTGTTGGTTTTCGTGTAAAAAATGCGCGTAAAATGCAAATGCAAAATGCAATTAAATTCGAACAACGTCTTCACACACACGCACACACAAACGATAGACCCTATTGCATGAGTGTGGTGTGTGTGTGTGTGTGTGTATGTGTATCTGTGCGTTTGTTGTCAACTCGTAATGCATGTCGTGTTGCCTACTTTTGTGCGCTGCAAATAAATTTTAGATGAAAATGCATGTTAATCACATCGAACTAGCTGAAAGTTTCTTTGACTTCAAAACTTGAACGTGAAAAAAAAAATAAATAAAAACGACGGCAAAAACTTGTCTCGCTCGTAGCATTTATAGAGACTTAATTAAAAATCACTTCAGTGTTTTGTTCATTTGGAATTTATATTTCGTTTATCGCCAATCACCATAAAATTTGTGATCCTTTACCTCACACTTCACTTAATTTTATCCTATACAAGTTAATAAAAAACAACAGCTCTGCAAACTTTTATATTTATATTTAACTATGCTTGACTAATTACATGCATGCATGCACGATCATATAAATGTACTCCCCTTCGCTACTATACCTTGGCACTTGGATGTGCGTCATTCATCCATCATTAATTCAGACTTTTATGCCAGATGGCAACGCCATGCCCTGTGGCAGCTGAAGAGACTAGAAGGCCTTAGATAGAATGATTTAGTGAATTCTTTCTAGAAAAGTCGGTTATCTTGAGGAGATATGGATCTATGACACATATATAAGTAACTATAAGATCAAATATTTATAGTGTACTTTAAGCAAAAGTAAAAACTCGCATTATCTAGGGTATTTTGCTAGTCGGACACCTTTCGTCACTCAGTTCTTAAGTAGTTTTTCCAGTGCTCTGCATTTGTCTTTTATGCCGGACGCACATGTTTGTGCTTTACGCATTAGCGCCGCTGTCAGAGAGGACTTAATTCTGTCAAGATGCAACTCACTGGAAAGAGTAGTCAGCACTATGAGTGAGAATAGAGGGAGGGAGGGAGGTAGAGAGATAGCTAGAGACAGCAGCGAAGTAAAGCTTATAAATATGTTTAATGCGCGCTAGTTGAGGCGTTGCTTGCTTTAAGTGCTGCATTCTAGTTGGACTTTTAATGAGTTGCCAGACAATTAAGCTCCACAACAGCAAGTGGCAAGCACCTCGCAAAGGGGCATGGCATGTTGCGAGGCCTTGCCCAAGGGGGGACTAAAGGCGCTAGCGAAGCAAATAACAATACAATTTTAATGCCATTTGTTGGCGCTCGAGAATGCTGCGACTCCAGGTCCAACTCTGACTCCGAAACCAAATACGACAATGGCTATGCAATTAAATCTAGTGGAAACGCACACACACCCATATATATATACATATATACCCACATGCTGCAACGTAACTCGTGGAAAAATAGCAAATGGTAAAATTAAGTAAAAATTTAATGCGAAATGAGGGGACATTTTTTATGTATGTGTATATGTGTGTGTGTGTGTGTGTAAGTGTAGAGTTAATTGCGTGCATTCACTGATGATAAAATTTTAATTTAAATTTGGCAACTCCTATGCGGTAAGCCTTAGTCGTAAGCAAATTCAACTTTCAATCACATTAACAATTTCATCAGTTTCAAATTACTGTCATTACCATCATATCGAAAAGCCCAGCTCTGGCATTACCATTAGCAATTATTATAATATATTACCATTATTATTTCATTGTCATGATCTTAATCATTGCCTTATCATTATTATTGACATTAATGCTGTCATATCTATTATAACTAGATCAGTGCTTAACCCTTTGTGTATATACCTTTTCCGTTTCAGGCTATGCCTCGCATGTCTCGCACGTCTCTCGGCCCCGCCAGAATTCGGTTTTCGTAGGTGCCAGTACGGGTCATTATTTAATGCCGAGACCCCCACGGAAGACGCGCTCCGCTATGGATCTGCACTCGATGGTGCTGGACGAGAGTGCCGAGCAAGTGTAGATAGGAGAGAGAGAGAGCGTATGTTAAGGCTTAATTGTGTGTGTGTGTGTTTGCGTGTGTGTGAGTGAGTGTTAGTGAGTGTGCGTGTGTGTCTAAGTCACGGCGTTCATGTGTGAGAGAGCACAGCAAAAGCATAAGTCAGCGAGTAAGTCTAGTTTGATATCAATAGACAGGCAAAGATGATTCTAAAGAGTGCTAAATGCAGTTCAAGATGAATGCAAAACTGTCCAACAACTACTACTATTTACAATGAATTTATAAACTCAAAGCCACGCAATGCACCACCCACTCTCTCTCCCTCTCTCTAACTATCTCTTTCTCTCTCTATTTCTCTGTCTTTATTCCTAATTTTAGCTTAGGCAGCGTGGTTTCATTTTCAGCCGCTACAAAGCTAGCTGCTATGAAACTTTTTGTATTAACCTGTTGTCATGCTGTTCAGCTTTTGTCTGTCACGCTGCGTTTCAGACACACTAATTTATAGTACTATTATTAACTATGACAGATATTTGAGTATCTTAAGCAGACTCCCAAATAAGAAACTCACACACATAAACAAAAAGAAACTATCTCGTTGCATCTGAATAGGAATATATATATATATATGTTTACTTAGCATTACAAAATGATATATACCGTTGCTAAAAAATAAATAAAAACAGTTTTGTTGCAAACGCTCAAAGAAGTACCCCACACCCACCCCACATACACACATACGATTACATATTTTACTATATCCCATTACTACAAGTATTTATAACTATACCTATGTATATCTATATCTATATCTATATCTACATCTATATCTATATCTCTATCTATATCCATTTATATACTATATAAAAAAGAGATTTAATGAACAATGTTCTTAAAGCTCGTTCAGCTAGTTAATTTTCTCTTTTTTTTGCGTTAAGTTAATAATATATTTATTAAGCTGATGATAGAGATTCTAAATTGAGGGAACAATTGGAAATGGAACGAATAAAATGTGCGAGGTAAAACAAGCGAGAAATTAAAACTAAAATTAATTAATTAGAAGATGAAATGAACTGAGAAGTGTATAGAAAACAACGAATAAATAATTCGTTTGTTCCTAAAATTAAAGAAAAATATTAGTAACTAAAACGAGAGGGTGAAAATTATTTCAATTGAGTATTAAATGAATGGAAGTGCAATGCGCAGCTATTTGGTTGATTTAGGAACGTGCTGTCTTGATATTATTTGGTCGGGTCTGCATTGCTAACGAGT
This sequence comes from Drosophila antonietae, assembly GCA_030914385.1. Classification (NCBI taxonomy): domain Eukaryota; kingdom Metazoa; phylum Arthropoda; class Insecta; order Diptera; family Drosophilidae; genus Drosophila; species Drosophila antonietae. The sequence continues at coordinate 129,137 of JAUESO010000164.1, forward strand.
CAATTTGTCTATGCCTCTTTATAGCCGTCATAGGTTTTATCCTTTATTTGCATACCAAATATTATATAGTTGGCCAACTCTAATAATAATAATTTATATACAAATATATACATATATGTATACTGTGCGCATATGAATAAAGTTCTCGTTGTCCATTTTATACATGTGTTACTTCTCGATCTATCTATCTAACCAACTATGTCTATGTTATCTATCTAAATGTCTATCTATAACTGTAATTTGTAAGCGTTTTTTGCTAACTTTCGACCAAGAAGAACAACAAATTAAAGAAAAAAAAAACAGATAAGAAAAGAAGAAAAACTACTACAACCAAGAGTATAACTAACAAAAGCTTTAAACAAATAAACAACCCATCCAACTGAATAAAACTAATATTACACAAATATATACACATACATATATATATAAATACATATTTTAAGATTCTTATATATGAAAGAGGAAAACCAACTACATTCTAGTGCAAACTATGCGGAACAACTAATTAAACCTTAAATACAACTACAACTAAAGCTAAATAAATAAATAAAAAAATAAAAAAAAAAAAAACAATAGAATTAAAGTTTTTAAAAATCTCGGAATATACATAATATATATATATAAATATATATACATATAGTATATATGCATATATTCTAAGGATTTGTGGGTATTCCTTGGCTCCGAAAAATCAAGTTCGCCTAATGGTCAGCAAATTGAATATGCGAACAATTCTCAATTCAATAATTCAGTACATTAAAATGCACAAAAAAAAAAAAAAAAAGAAAATAATAATAACAAAAACTATTTTGTCAATATTTGACCACATGTTAAATTTGACAAGAGCTTGAACAACAAATAAAAGTTAAATTTCAGCTACAATGAACATCATTTATGGGAGCTACAGAATACCCCTACTTAAGATTCGTTCGACAAAGTGTTCCAAATTTTAAAATACAAAACTAAGTTCTATGAAGGAATTTAATGTTTTGTTTCTATAATAAAAATAAAAATGAAATGATGTTAAATACATAGAAAAAATTACTTGTATATGAATATATATATATATATATATATATATATATATAATTAGAAACACAGTTGTATATGTGCGCATTCTAATAAAACTTATATACCCCTCTATATATATATATATAGATATATATATGTATATACCATAAATATATATATGATATATACATATGTATGTATATATCATATATGTATATAGTCTCGTATACTATACAAATTGTTAAAGCGAAAATTATTAAACGAACAATTATATACAATAAATTTGGGGAATTAAATTAAAACAATTATGTTTGAAGCAAGTCAAATGTGTTTCATTTATTTTTTACGGAGGTCTTTGACCAAACACAATGTCACATATAAAAACTATTTGAATATGGATTTTTTCTCAGATTCTATTGCAGAATCAGCATTTATGCAATTAGTTTCAGTTCCACCTTATCTAGATTTGGATTAGATCACATCATCCTCGACATAAATAAAACAATCCAATCTGTATGATGTGATCACATTAGCCCTGACATCGACATCACACAATTTCACAATCGAGTCTACTGGAAAACGTTCTCCCAGTAAACATTATAGGTCGACTCTGCCGACAGAACATAACTCTGAGAGCAGCAAAACAAATAAAAATTTTACCGAAATATAGTTTCTTTCTAAAACAACTTTTTTTTGTTGAGAATAATAAAATATCGAATCTATAAAGGGTCTGTGAATTAATTGTGCAAAATAAAATATTGTAAAAATCATATTTCAAAAATCTCTATAGGTTACAACTAGCTGCCGCGTCATGTCACGCACCATGGAGGATATGCGGCGCCAACTGGCCGAACTGGGATGGTCTTTCCCTTTGCAGCCGCAATATTTATCCATATATGGTCGGAACGTGCCTATCCATAAGGTGGTTATGACTATACTAAGGGACAAGCTTCAATGTCCATTTGGGGCAAGTGCGCATCAAGTTCCGATCAAGCGTAAACTTCCAGACCATGGCCGTAACGAGGAAAAGAAACAGAGATTCTATTAGAAACTTAGAATGCCCTATGAATCCTATAATCAGTGTATCATTCTTTGGCTGTCATTCTATTTTTTTTTAAATTAAATTATAATTTATTTTTTAATGTGTACCAGAATACGTAACATACGTGAATCAAAAAAAAAGAAAAAAAATATATGTATATATAATATATATATGAACAAAATTTTGGCAAACAAAAATTAATTCAAATTAAAGGTAAAGTAAAAATTCGGATCTATGATATTCGGAAAATATATAGAGATTCGTGTATTCCTATCTAGTCAATAAACAGTGTTCTAAGTGTATACATATTAATATATGAATGGATCTTCATGCTCGTTACAGTTTATAAGAGAAAGTTTACAATCTGGATGGAGCATTGTAGTGCATTGGAAGGGACCAGCACTAGACTATTTCTTAAAGATTCGATTTGCTGGGTTTCTAATGCTTACCACCCGTAAATGACTTCTCTGACAATCACTTAGACTGCTCCACAATGATAAAGATATCTGAGAATTCGAAGCTCTTAATATATATAATTTGAAATTAAGTGAATGATTGAATCGGGTGGCAACTCTGTCGTAAATTGTACGCAATATTCGTATTTAATGGCTCGTCGGAGCTCTCTGGCAAGTGGCCTGGCCAATACAAAAATGTGATTCAGCCTTTTTGGGCCATGTGGCCGCACTGGCTCTCTGCTTTGCCTCTGTTGGGTCATAAACAATTTGGGCAAATGTCCAAACGGCGCATAAACTGCTGACAAGGATGCATAAAGCGAAGAGCAATTGCGCCCTGGGGTCATAAACGACGGCTTATGACTCGACCTCAGGCATTGAACCGGAACCGGACTATGATCTCAAATACCATGCCAGTGAGTGTAACTCCGATTCAGATGCTCTTAAGCTCTGAGACTCTAAGACGCAATTCTTATGGCTGACTCTGGAACTAAAGTAATTTGACTTTGATTTCAACCCTGTATCTCATTTCAACTCCTTCTCCCCTACTCATGCTACATTTACTCCTCGTGCGGCATTCAGTTCAAGTGCATTGAATTTATGGCCACCATGGCACATAGTAAAATGCAACCGTAGACCCTTTTAGCATGCAGCTGCCTGGCCGCCCCTCTGAAACCACTTCTCTTCTCTCGTGGTACCCTCTTTGAGAGTCGCCTGTGCGTCGCATGCCCTTGAAGGGCGCTTGCACACAAATCACGCGGATGGGGCCTGCAGTCTGCCACGGCTGTTGCTACTGCGGTAAATAGTTGCAGCAGCCACCGCCCTATATGCGATGGGCGTGGCACTTTATTGCCCCGATGCCAGAGCTTGCCAAATTGTCAGCTTGAACGGACTTGCTTCGGCTCCAGGCTGTTCCTTCCTCAACCAGGCCAGCTGCTGCGATTCCCCGTCAAGGACATTTCGCCTCGCTTGGCCAACTATATGTTGCCCCTGTTTGTTTTTAGTTAAGCGCATTGAGCCACATTTAAAGCACAACTAATCTGCATATCCGTTTCTCAAATGCCAGCTATTTCTCGCATGATATCTATTTAAATTCGAATGAGAAAAACTATTTCAGCTCATAGCGATTAAGTTCAATTGTAGATTTGCGCCAGCTTGTGAGCCAGCAAGTTATTCAATTGAACTAGATTTTAGTTCAGTTCTTTTAGCTGTTCACTGATGCGTAAAGAACATTTCACTGTAATTAAAGTAATCACTAATGAATCTAATGAATAAGTTGAGTGGTTGATATTATGGAGCCTTCCAATTGAACTGACTCAAAAAAATATGAACTGATTGAAAAAAAATTAGAAAGAAATCCATTTTGAAATTATTTGTACGGAATCAGTAAAAACGTTGACATTCATGAACCGTTCATCTGCTCAATTTTACCAAATTGATTCACAAACTAGCCAGGAACGGTAAACTTTGTGTGGATTGTTGAGAACGAGAGATCTATATCAAGATGTGGTGTATAGAACTGCATTACAAATAATCCAGATCGCTTTCCCATCATTCACTTTCTACTTTCTTAACCATCTGCCACTCCTCTCTCTCTCTCTTCCTATCTCTTTACCTCACCTTCTCTCTTTCGCGCACTTTCCATTTCTTTCTTCCTCTCCCGCCATTTCCCACTCTCATCCTTTACACCATGAATATTTTTTATTTTCTTGTCAAAAATTTATGTATGACAGATGGAACGAAAACTTAATTGCTTTTGCTTGGCTGGCCGACGACGGGAAGGGGGGAGTTAGTTGTTGGGGTATGGGGCGGCAGGTTTTGCTCCGACAGCTCGTGCTACCTATCATATCTTAACAGGCATTGTTGTTACGCGTTGTTCTTCTGCTGCTGCTGCTGCTGCTGCTGCTTCTTCTTCTTGTTCTTTATTGTTGTTGTTCTTTCGCTGTTCTGCTGATTTTTCAATTTTCTTCGGCGCGCCCGCTTTTCCGAGCTGTTTGTTTGTGTTTTTCCTGGATCTGGAGCTTCGTTAACTTTGATTTGTCCACTGAGACACATTCAAATGAAATTTCACTGCTTCCTATCCCTCTCCTTTCTCTCCGTGCAAACTTCCCTTGCCACCAAACATGCAGTAAGCGCTTATACTACTATGACAATGGGGTAGCTTTGCTGCCAAGTAATTGACTCAGCTAAGGATATGAAAGCGTCGAGTAAGAGATAGGAAATAACAACCAAGAGAGAATAAAGAAGAGATAATAGAGAACAGAGAATACAAAACAGAGAAAGAAAAGAGAATAGAAGAGAGAGAGTGCAAAAGAGAGAAAACGGCGAAATGAAAAGAATCAGATGAGTGGAAAGAAATGAAAAAAGAGCAGGAATATAAAAGTAATAAGAAATAACGGTTAAAAGAGAAGATAGATAATGAAGAAATGCGAGAAAAAGCAGGAAACAGATAACATTTAACGGAGAGAAGAGAAGAAAGAAGAAAAGAGAGAGAGAAGAGAAGCAAAATATGAAAGAAGAGGGAAAAGTGATAAAAAGATAGATGAAAGCAAATAGTATAGAAGAGAGAGAGAGAGAGAGAGGAGAGAGAGAGAGGGAGAGAGAGAGAGAGAGAAGAGAGAAAAGATAGAAAACAGATGAGAGATGGAGGCAGAAAGAATATGATAGAGAGAATAGAACAAACATTGGATAAACTAAACATTTCATTTGACTAACTCATGGATTTGATATACCTATGATATATATTTATGTGCGTACGAATAAATACCATTCAATTTCATCTGAATTACTGTTACAGGGTATTCAGCAGCACACCAATCACACTTAGCTCTGCTTGCTTTGGCCGCAGTGCTGCGGGGCAATTGCCGGAAACCTATGCATGTCATCGTGCTGTCCCAACACAAGGACAAACTCATAACCGCGCATTTGAAGTCATGCGTGTGTGTGAATGTGAATGTGAATGTGAATATGAATGTTATGTTGGTGCTAGGGTGGTCCTGGGATGATCTGGAGAGAGCTATTCTGAAACGCATTTATTTGCGCGCTATCTGTGCCAGGCCCCATAAAAAGAAACAAATTCAATGTTGCAAAAAGCAACTCTTCTGCCGCATGAGCGATCGCTACAATTGCTGTTGCAATTCGCTCGACGATTCCAAAAGCTACAACATTATTGCACAGGTCGTTATATGCATATGTACATACATACATACATATATACATGAAATTAATACACAATTCCATTAAGCAATTCAGCTCGCAGCTAAAGAAGTCGTGTCGTGCTTTTGCTCTAATAGTTTGGCCAACTGATTGATTGCCCTGCTCACCACACGGCACCATGGCCCCTTCGACACTTCCGCTTCCACCAACGTCTCCAGCCAGAATTTCTGGTACTGCCACTGTTGTTGGCCTCTTCTTCGTCTCACCATGTGTTTGCCTGCATGAGCGATGGCAGACGCTGCAGCTTGCAGACCATGCGGCATGCATGGAGGCAACGTGTATGGATTTCAACATAGTTCGCAAACAAATATGAAATGCGAATTTTGATGAACTGATGGCAGCTTCAGAGAAAGTATTTTTTACACGATTAATCAAGAAATGTTTGCAAATGAATCTCTCGTCAAATACATATCTATATAATATATAGCAAACATACAGAACACTAAAAAAAAAGGAAAGAAAATAAAATAAATTAAAAAAGTAGAACATGAAAAGTATTAAGAATATTATTAAAATTATTTTAAAAATTTGAACCGATTGCCCTAGTTTCGAAAACAACTTTTTCAATTGATATCAATGGACATATATGAGAGCTTTTCTTCTTGATTGAATTCATTTAGATGACTATAAATTTTGAAAGAAAAGATTTCAAAACATAAAATATTTCAATTTTTTCTTTCATTCTGATTGACATTTACGAATTTTGACTTAGGTATTGCTGCCTCAGACCAAGGTACTTGAAACTTCAGTGTATCTGAAAAAAACGTATCGATTTTCAATTTGAATATATGTATATATATTTTTTAATTTACTTTATGTCTATATCAACTGCGCTAATTAAGAATATATATATATATTGAATATAGGTAACAAAAATATATAGTAACAAAAATGCTCATCTTTAAATGCTCTAAAACAAGTCAATTAGCGCCGACAGGCAGCGAGAGTGTGAGTGAGAGAGGGAGAGTGAGAGTGAGAGCCGGTCACTGTCGCAGGGTAACAACAATCAGAGTAGACTAATAATTAAGCTCAGAGCGTATGAAAAAAGTCAACTCATGATAGACATAGGAGACAGCAGACACACACACACACACACGCGCTAGTTAAAGGGCTATAAATGAAAAACGAAAGAGAGAGAGAGCGAGAGAGAGAGAGAGAGCAAGATGCAGATAGAGAGAGAGAGGTATAGAGAGTTGTCCTTGTCCTTGTGTGTAACTGGACGCCAACGCAAGTGTGGCATTTCCCATGCCTCGACTACTTTACTGATGCTGTGTGACAAATGCAATGAAAACCCAAAAGCGACGCGTTCCATTGCCATTGTGGCCGCAGCGGATGCGTGAGGAATGGGAGGGTATCGGAGCGGTGGGTGAGTGTTTTTGGTGCTATTTGATTAATGACTGCCATTGCGGCGCTGAGTGATGAGCGGCTTTGACAGTGGAACACGACGCAATGGGAAGTCCCAAAAAAGGGACCAAAGCGAGATGAGTAGCGGACGGATGCTGTGTCCTAGGGTCCAGGGCCACTTTCATGCTCATGGATGTCACTTTATTATAGTTCGCAGCCGAAACTAAGTTGCCGCATTTACGACATCTGATTGGAGCCATTTTAAAACGAATTCAACGTGCCGGCCATACCAGACTAACGGATGATCTATAATGCATGAATAATGTTCGATATCAATTAAGTTACAAATATGTTTACGGGGCAACGAACACTAGAGAGATGAGAGAAGATGATGATTCTCTAAACAATTATTTCACAAATATTGACAAAAAAAAAAAAGTCAAAGGTAATAAAAAAACGAAATGGTTAATTTTCAGGTCGAATGAGTGACAAATTGACTCGTAATGAAGCCTGACCTTTTCTGTGACCATTTAAAGGGAGGCGGCGCATGAAGCTAGCTCAAGGGATAGAACACTAAGCATAGCAACAACTGAAGTAACTAACTGGATGCTGTCTCCCCAAGTCGTAGAAATTTTTGCATTGCGAATTATCTAGCACATAAAGAATGTACAACAAAGTGTAAAGATGATCTCAGCCAACACTTTATCCAGCTGCAGAGAATCGTAAGTAAGCTCTTGTACTCTGTACCCCAAGAAATCGCTTCAGGTCACGGCAAACGCAACCAAACTTTAGCACAGCATCGACTTTTGTTACTTAAACTTTTTGTTAATAGAATTCAACATAATTCTAAACTTAATCAAGTATCAACTGCTTTCAACTGCCGCTAATTAAATCGAATTCGCATTATATTAAAAACTCAATTCATGCCTAACATTGGGCTAACAGCGTCACATTAACAGCACAGTTAACAGCAATGTCAGTTGGTTTCCATAAGATTTGCATAGGGTATCGAGAGCCGAAAGCTTTAAATCAATCAATGTGAACGCAACGGCGCCAAAACAGGCGTGGCAATTGCGCCTTCGAACTGTCATCAATGTTTACGAGCGCTCATAATGGCAGCAACATTGCGCATAAGACACCAAACGAGGGGAAGTGGTGGGAGAAGGGTCAATGGGCGGGTCAGTGAGAAGCACTGCAAGTGAGCTATGGCATAATCAAAAGACACGCAGCCTCATCAAGTTTTTTGTTCGCAAAAAAAAAGGGATGGGTACGGGGTCTGGCATGAACAATGCGTGAAAATAAAACGGGCGATAATGAGTGCGTGCTGAATGCTACTGACCCGCCAGCTGGCACAGCCATAACATCCAGCACACAGCACCAGCATCTAGCATCAACAACAATGGCCATGTGCGTTCCCCCAAAATATTGCTGCGGAACATCTCAAAAAGGCAACAAGCCGTAGCTCCATAAAGCGGACAAGCTACCCAAACCGTAAATTGAGCTGTCAAGGACAGCATAGGCAGCCGCCTCCAACCGCAGACGTAAAATAAAAAATAAATAAATTAAAAATAATAAAACAAAAAAAATAACAAGTCCCTGGGCTTCGAGTTGCATTTTGGCTGCTAAATTCCGGCCCACTTTAGATTCTACTTTTATAAATGGGAAAACGTTCCTTTATTCGCCACTGCTTTATCTTTTTTATTTCATTTTTTGCCCTGATGACAGTACTAAACAAAAGTGGAATCGAGCAAATAAATAATACAAAGTTAAATCTTGATAACTGGATGGAGAGGTGTAAGTCTAGTTTCAAAAGTTCATAGATTAGGGTAACTTCAACATAAGCTGTGCCCAATGAGGGCTTCTAAATTCATACAATTAGTCTGACGGGGGAAGTTAAGACTATTAATGAAACCAAGCCATCAATTTAAGCTAAAATTTGAAAGTTAGCTGAAAATTCATATTAAAAATATTAGAGAAAATTTCTGATATTAAAAGCCTTAATAAAAAACGCATGCTATTCCATTTGTAGTGTCATCTTTATACTACTTATATATAATAAAGTTTGCATCTTTATTGCAGTTACAGTAAGCCCGTTTCTCATTTAAATTACGCGCATTTAAATTACCACAGTCAGAGCTGCCAGACCAACTGCGTTCACACATATTAACAGAACTGCTCCACATTTAAAAAGTAAAAAGCTTGACTCCACAACGCAAGATAGGTTAACAGCGTTTTTATTACAATTGTTTTGCTTTGTGTTTTACACTTGGTTTACAAAAAAAAGATAAATGTATACATACATACATACGTACGTACATACATATATATAATGACGTATGTTTTGTGTTAAGTATCTAATGTAGCAAAGCTAATACTACATAAAGTCATCAGATTCGTTGCCGGCATCATAATTGGTGCGCATGTTTTCAGCCTTCTGGAGCGAGGCATAGCTGCGCAGTTCAGCCTCTAGTTCACGTTGTTTGGCCGCCTCCTTTTCCTTTTCACGTTTCTCGCGCTGCAAACGTTTCTGATCCTGACGCTCGGCAACATCTCTGGCCTCGCGTTGCCCACGAAAATCGGGATTTTCCTCCTCGGTTTTGGTCCTATTCAGTCGATTAACGATCTCGTTGATGCGCTTCTCCAGTCGTATTTTGCGCACCGCCTTTTCATCATGATAAGCCACTTGGCCGGGCTCCATATCGGGAGTCTTTTTCAGATTCTCCCACATGGTATAGACAACCTCCAAATTGTTTACCTTGTTGCCCTGAATGCTGTTTGCTTTGCACAGCTGTGCTGCATCCACCAACACATCACTGGGTATATCATCGATGGTCTGTCCCTTACCCAGACGCAAATAAACGTGTGCCGATGACAAATTGTGCACATGGAACCAAACATCTTCTGGCCAGCCCCAGCGGATGAGCTCCTCATTTTCGTGTTTGTCGCGACCCATGTACAGCATTGCTGGTGGCTGTACGACGTTGCTCTTGAAATAAAAAACCATATTTGAGCACACACAACAGATATTGGTTTGGATGGATATTAATTTGTTTCTTTCTGTATTTTTTGACAATGCCGATTTTTTTTATTATTTCAATATCTGTTCTGTGAATGTACTCAAATTAACATGATGTAGTATGTCATTTGTTGCAGCTAACTTTAAGTTACTCAAATGTATATGTTACTGTTCAATAAGTAACAGCAATGTTAGCGAATATGTTATGCTAAAATTATTGCGGATTTTTTACAGCGTTGTTCAAAGGTATTTTTATTATATATTATATATTTTTATTAATTTAATTCAATTTTTAAATATAATTAAACATATTTGTAAAATATTTTTCTTATGATTTTGCGATTATTATGATTCTGTAAACGCTCTTTATTTTTAATTTCTGCAGTTCATGTTACTCAAATGGAAGTGTTGAGTGTCGAGTGTTGAGTGTCCACTGTTAAAAGACTCTGTTACTCAATCGAGTTGAGTGTCCAGCTATCATTGTTGACCAACACCTATTTTTCTTAATGTTTCGCTGGCAAAGTTCCTAATATTGTATATTTGGATAGATATTATGGATACGCAGATTTTGTAATTTTCAGATTTTGGATGTCACGCCCCCCTTCGCCAACAATGTAAAAAACGCATTTAAAATACTAAAAACTTGCAATTTGGCAAAAAGACAGTTTTGGATGCTATTAATATATTCATGAAGATCGTCCATCTAGAAATGAAGTTATAAACGTTCGTAAAGAAGAGTATTCGTTTTTTTTTTCAGGGTTCAGGTATCTCGTTGTCGAGTCGTCTTGACTAGAACATTCTTACTTGTTTTAATTTAATTTATTCTTATTTCATAACCATATACATTTTTTAATTTTTTTTTTATTGACTTTTATTTTTCTTATTTCATAATCAGAAAACATTTGTTTTGTTTTTAATATATATTTTTTTGAATATTATATTAGATCTTATCTAGATCGGTTTAAGGCTCTTTAAGTTACACATTTATTGTACAAAAGGTATGCTTTGTAAATAACATACGACATGTGTCGATTAAACCCAGTTTTGTTTTATCATATATCATTTTATCATTTATCATTTATTGAAGGATCCTCCTTCGCTACATCAGCTGGTCTTCGCTGGACGTCGTGTAGTGGCAGTGCACGCTTTCCATGGGTCCAGGGCAGTCATTGAGGTACTCCTTTTGCTTCTATGGTAGTTCTCTGGGAGTTGGAGTTTTTGTTTTAGCGTTAACGTGTTGTTTTACTGTTCTTTTTCATTTTTTTTTTTTTTTTCTAAGGGCTGACGAGAGTCGCCGCGACACTTGGTTGTGGAGTCGGAGCGCATGACTCAACATTGATAAGGTTCATGCATTCATTCTTGTGTATAACAATATTTATGCATACTACTAAGTACTGTGAGCATTTGATATGTGAACATACTACACATCCCTACTTCAGAAAGCTTTCAAATTTTTTACAAACGTTTTGCGATTATTCTTAACACTCAAAAATTTTTAAGAGTTGTAATAAAAGCTCTTGGTTATCTTTAAAAAATTCAAAATATAATAAGTGCCTAGAGGCACTCTTATATCTTGGAGGGTTCAGTTAAGAGGGTTAGGTTCCGCTGATATTCCTTGCATAAATGATGTCATCCAAAATGGTATATCTCTTGATTCAATAATTTTAACATTAATCAAATTTGAAGTTTCTAATCTTGAAATTGCCAATTTCTCTTCTTCGCTTAGGTTGCCGTGTATTTCTAATTCTTTTAATTCTGAATTTTCTTGCAATGCAAGTGCACGAAAAAGATTTGTCAAATTTCTGCTATAGATCTGTTTAATGCGTAGCTCCCTAATTTTTGGCAATGGGGATGAAACTACAAAAGGTTTATAAACTGTAAAATTTATCTCTGTCAATGATCGTATTTTGAAAAGCTCTGTAATTTCTTCACTAGTGAGTCTAGGAAAGTTCGATTCGTCTAATATAAAGTCGGAAAATTCTTCAAAAGCACCAAAATACGTTAGCTGCGGATTCTCTTGCATAGATATTGCATTTAAGAGCGGCTTCAATGTTCCGATCTTATGACTGAATCTATTAATTTCGATTCTACTGATGCTTATGTAGGTAACCACAGCGCTCAAATCAGTTAAATCATTTGGTTCTTCAAAGCTTATTTCCAATGTCCATAGCAAATTTTCTTTACTTACACATACATAGTTCTCGACTCTATAATCACCCAGCTTTAGAGCTTTTAATGCTTCCAATTGAAACAGTTGTGCAATTTCTTCAAAATTAAAGAGAAAATCTTGCAACTGAATACATGATAGCGTTTCTGGATTCTTTCTAATTAGCTCATGGATCAGTGGACTTAGTGAACAATTTGTGCCCTCCTCTCCAGCGATAGCTAGCGTAGATAGTGGAAAATCAACTATTGACTTGTACTCGGCGATGTAATCACATTTGACCTTAACTTTAAGACACTCCAGCTTCTTGCAGTAGGGTAAAATATCAGTAATTCTGCCGTTGATTTCATTATGTAGGACCTTTAATTCAAGCAACTTTGGGTTCAATTCACAATATTCAGCCAACTCCTTGGTATCAAATTTCGCATTTAATGATAGACGTTGAACTTTTGGAAAGTATTGAATGTCGTTTAAATAAGAATCTGGAATGTAAAATATATTGTAAGTATTCTTTATTTATTTTTCAAAAAATATATTGCAGCTCAACCACAGACATACAGGGCATATAAATTTCCAATTCGTTGAGTTCCCGTTTATGCCGTAAGACATCTATAACACAGTTGAACATGCCCAAATAATCATTGTTATATTCTGCGAGTTCATACGAAATTTTGTTAAATTCAAGTTCGGTATTTGATTTTAAGGCATTCATATGTGTGCTCCAATATCTTTCTTTATCTTTTGGCAATAATTGTTTCATACTACTATAAAACTCTGTCAATTCGATGTGGACATAATAATTTGTATTTAAATCGAACAGTATCAGCTCATCTAATAGATCCGAATAGCGATAGGAAATAAGATGTCTAAAACGATCATGGGCCAGTGAAAAATTCCATAGATCTATATATAAATTCTTTCCATTGCTATCTTGAAGTGGTTCACAATTTTCTTTGATCTGATCGATTATCATAAATAGACAATCATCAGTTAATTGCAAAATATTCATAATTTCAATTTAATTGCAAGAAATCAAATGTAATACACTAATTTTCTCATTAAGGAAATGACTAATGACTTGATAATACAAAATTCTTATCTTGTTATTTATATATAGAGCGCGCTCATACGTTCGTAAAGAAGTCTTTTAACAGTGGCCGCCCACTGTTAAAAGACTCTGTAGGTTACGCCACTGTTAAAAGACTCTGTAGGTTACGCAAAGAGCAGTTCCGTTACTTTTGATGTTAACTAACAGACCCCCTGTGACGTCACAGGGTCCTAAGTGTGCTCTGTTATTCAATTGTATACTTGGCGGTCACTGAAGCAAAGATCCTCCAAGTG
>JAUESO010000165.1:0-99114 GCA_030914385.1 Drosophila antonietae
GCTCCATAGCAATAAGTACAGAAATATAATCAGCTTTTATTATTGTCGTAGGTACTCATGTAATCAGTTCTTCAAGTTTTAGCTATTTCGTTATCAGTTGCATAATAAAACCCCGAATTTCGTCTATTATTTTGTTTTATTCCTATTTTCTTATCGCTCTTGTCTAGCGATTGCAAAACATACGCAGCACAATAAAAAAAAAGTCCATTAGATTCATTTGAGTAGCGCAGCTACGTTAGATCATTTTAATTGAACTCTGGTCTATAAATAGCTAAATCAAGTATGACATAAGAATAAACCCTTCAGACATACAGCCGGACAGTGCGCTGCGGAAACGTCTTTATAGCCATCTGTGTTTTCAATTCAGGTGCTTGAACCCTTTCATACCAATTAAGGGGCCTCAGTCTAGTAGTCATTAAAGACGCCCAGTGCTTCGGCACGTTTCAGCGACCATTTGTGATGATCGTTGAGAAACTTCTGTGAGAAAATGGTATCCAATTGTTTTTGCTTGAAGCTCTCATCCTGCATGTTCTCAATGCTATTGTCCTTCGATAGATTCTTTGGCATTGTGATGATGGGCAGGAAACCGAATAGAGCAAATATACCATAAGTCTCTCGACTGCGCAACTCCCACAGCAAGTCCTCATAGCTGGGTATATTGTCGAAGCGCGCGTATTCCAGGGCATCGCTGAATGATTTGTAATAGACCTTGATCAAATCTTCACGGCGCTCTTGCAACAGCTCCAACTTGACGCTCGAATTCAAAAAGAAATTCAAATCGCAAGCCGGACTGCCGTAGAAACTGAGCTGAAAGTCGACAAATATGACGCGTGTGGGTATCTCCGGTTGTGCCACATCATCGTAGGCGTACATAAAATTATTTGTCCATAAATCACCATGGTTGAGCACGACATAACGATCGCCTGGCTTCGGTTTCGCTGCGGCCACACAAACCTGTTTGAAGTTGTCCGAGAAACGTTGTAATTGCTGACTGATGTTCTCGTAATCCGGCCATGTGGATGCAACTTTGATGAGTCCCTTCAGGAAGCCACCAAACATATTCTCAAATGTTTCCGATTGCATTAGCGTCGCCTCGCTCAGCATGCCACCCTGATATTGCTTAACAATTGCCGGATCCTGTAAAGGATCAACTTTAAATTCAATTAAATCCAAACGTATTTATATTCAAATATTCTTTACCTTCTTGGCCAACACCATGGAGGTGGCATGCAATTTGCCCAGTTGCTTTAAAATCATTGAGGAATGCTCCCAATCTAAGCTCGTGCCGCACGTTGCCAATTTAAAGCCATCGACTTTTAGATCATTGAAGACAATTGTCTGCATGGGCGTCTTTACGGAATAATAATATCTGCAATAGAATTTCCATTAGTTTTTCCATTCACTTTTCACATTTCACTCAACTCACTTGGCACCGAATCGATCGCCATTGGTAAGCACTTCCAAGCGTGGCAATATATCCGTATAGGTTTGTTTCTCTTTGATAAACACCTTGACATCCTCCAAAAATTTGGTCTCCTCTGTAATTGGAATTGTTTTCACAATCAGCGAGAGTTGCTCACTTTCTTCCGACTCTGTGGCGCTGCGAGAGCGTGCGAACTTCAAGAGAACACGATAGATTGCGGAACAGTAATTGTCACCCGGATTACTGCCCCATTCGAAACTGATTTCATACAATTTGATTGCCGATTCGCGCAAACCGTCCTCTAGTGCATCCACAAAGAATCCTTCGTTTAGGTACTCGGGCACCGAAATATTCTCCACATTTTTTATAATTACCATTTTCCTTTTCTTTTTTTTTTTTTGGTGGAAGGTGTCTCGATGACTTTTCAACTGCGACTGATTGTCACTTGTGTAGAAACACGACATTATATACTGATAAATTTTTGGTGAGGGCTTTTTTAGTCGTTGCTTTTCTCTCTCTTCGGCTGTGTGCTGTCATCATGCATAAATCAGCGCACAATGAGGCAAACAATTATGAAAATAGATAAAATTAAAAAGTAAATTAGGAGTTACATGTAGTTTCATATAATTATTCGTATTAACATTTTTAATCACATTTATAACTAATTATAATGAAAATTAAAGCTGAAAATAAAAAATAAATAAACTAAATAAAATAATAACCATACATAAAATAAAATAAAATGTAAATTAAAAATTACAAATTATTATATTTTATAAATTCTTTTTTTTTATATTTATTTGCAATCTGTCTTAAAGTGAACAATAAGCAAATTTATTATATTTTATATTTTTATATTTTTGTATTTAAAAAAATAAATAATAAAATATTATATTTTTTTATTAATTTTTAAAGCTTCATCTATAAATATTAAATGAAAAAAAATTAATTTTTATAAATTAAATATGATTTTTAAATTAAATTATATTTTAAATAAGATAAACCCAAATGCAATTAAAAATGATTAATATATCAAAAATTAAATTTCAAAAAATTGAAATTTTATATATTTTTATGACAAATTAAAATGTAAATAAATAAATAATATATATATTTATTCAATATTCATTTATTTTTGTTTTTTTTTAATAGCTCCGAAAAGTAATTTATCTTACTTTTCTTAAATCTGAAGAAAAATGCAACAAATTATTTTACAAACTTCAAAATTAAAATCAATTTTCAAATTGAATTTACATTTTAGTAAACTTTATTTCATGCACTTTCTTCATGTCTTTGTGTCAGTGTGCCTTCAATGATGTCACAAACTAGTTTTTGGCAAGTTTCAGGTCTGATTTCGAGCGCATTATCAATTCAGATTTAAGTCTAGTCATGATTGTTTATTTACTCTTCTAGCACGGGCCGAAATAATAGTGCCTGGACAATTTGAGTAGACTTGAGTTGAGAGAAGATTTGACAGAAATGCGGCGTTATTTGCTATTGTTGATTAGATTTATTGGGCAAACAAGATATGAATATACCAGATATGAATATATACATATGTACAATATATGAATAACAAATATCATCTGAAAACATGGATTGTACTATGAATACAATTCAAGTTTATGCACGTCTTGTTTACTTATACAATTTTATATATACTACTGTCTGGAAGAGTATATATAGGCACTCGTTGCCGATGCTATTTCTGCGTTCTTTTTTGATAGTTAAAAGCAAAACTTTGGATGAGATTGAGAGAGTTTTGTCGTACCTATGTGATTAGCAGCTCTATGTTATTTAGAAATCTACGCGTGTGTATCAGCTAATATATACCTAATATATATGTATATGCATACAGACAAGAGTTTGGTCAACGCACACAATTAGATAATGTCAAACGGGTTAACCAGACAGATATTCACAGCAAACAAATATAAATGTAAAATGTATATCGAATATAGTTAAATCTAAAGCTGCGTCTTGTATTCTTCTCTTATCTGTTTGTCGGCATGAGTAAGCGAAATCAGTTTTAGTAATAAAGTATATCTTGATTATATATTTAACTGTGTGTCAGGAACGTGGCAAATTTTTTGTTTGATTAAGTCGCTTTATTGTGGTACACAATTAATTTTGAGTATAGCAAGTAGATAGTAGGTAAGATTATGTTTTGATTATTTATGAAGTAGCGAAACTATATTATAGATAATTGTTTTTAACTGAATGTCATTCATAATCATCAAATAAATGTTAGACTTTGATTGACTGCAATAATACATAAGCAATAACTTGACAAAGGCAATTTGTAGTTCAAATATTTGCATTAGTTTTATTGCTTTACTTGGAAGAGCTAAAATCACAATTTGTTTAGCTGCTTCACAAACCCTAGTTGAAAACCAATAGCAAAGACAAACACCTGCTTTGCACAATGATGTGATTGAGGGATTTTATTTGCTGGGTAGTTTCTAGAGCTAGTTTTTGGTTACGCAATTTCCTTCGCTAATTTTTTAACAGGACATTTTTGCAACCAAAAACCCAAAAGCCGAGTCACAAAAATAAGGGCACATTATTTCACCCTTATTACCCTGACTTTTCGGAGTTTTGTCTTTACCCAATAAGCCACAAAATAAGTGCACATTATTTCACCCTTATTACCCTGACTTTTCGGAGTTTTGTCTTTACCCAATATAAGCGTACTTTATGCCTAATAGTGAGTACACATTTTTGCAAATTACTAAAATGTCTTTTGCATGGTAAGAACAATTTTTACTGGTTAATTTAATAAAGGAAATGTTTGCTTGGGAAATACCGATATTTTATTTATTTTGTATTCGTATGTGATCTAAAAATGTAGGGCATTTAATAAATTTGAATATGTGAATTGTAAAAATGTTCAGCAGCTAAATATATAACAAAATATATTAAATTTATAAATATATAGAAACAAAATATTAAAATTACGAAATTTGCATACAAAAGAGATGTTTGTTTAAATACATGCTATTTACATAAAAGAGATCAACGAAAAGAAATCCATGCTTAAATACATGCCATTAAAACATTTCTTATCAAAGTCTTCAGATTTATCTTTTTATTATTAATATGTTAAGTGTCTGAAAAAATAGGTTATGTGTTAAAAATGATATAATTTACGGGTTTTCTATTGATTTTATCACTTGCGAAATCTCTATTTTAAGGCTAAAACTGCAACGTTTTGCTAAGATCTTGTTATTATTATAAATGATATAAATATTTATACATATAAATATTATTTATTATTTGTAAATTAATATAAATATTATTTGTATACTAATTTTATTTATTTATTGTTATAAATGATATAAATATTTATATATATAAATATTATTAATTATTTTTAAATTAATATTAATATTAATTTTATTTAATATGATTGTATTTATTTATTTTATTTTTTATTATAAATGATATAAATATTTATACATATATATATTATTTATTATTTTTAAATTAATACTAATATTATTTTGTTATATAATTTTATTTAAATTGTATATATCATTATATTATATATATATATATATATATATATATATATTTTTTTTTTTTTTATTTTTTTTTTATTTTGTTACTTTAACTTCTTGTCATAAAATTTTTTATTTTTATTTATTTATTTATTTTTTTAAAATATATTAACATGTTTAAATAAAATTAAAAAAATTTTAATAATGTAAAAATAAATATATTTTTAATTTAAAATAATTTTCTTGCTTGAATAGATGCAGCTTTTATTGCATAGATATGAAGTTTCTATTCCAAATGTTTAGGCAGTGAAACTGCATAGAGAATGCAATTTCTTCATGAAATCTCTTCATATTCATTATAAAGCCATTTTTTACAACTCTAAAAGTAGTTTTTAACCACGCCACAATTTCTCCGTCTCTGCCGTTTGTCTTTATGGATGTTGAACTGCATTGAGATGCTCTGGGCGTTGTATTAAACGTATTTGCTGTGCTTTTGGGAAAAAATATTGTATAAAAAAAAAGAACAAACAAACAAACTAGTTGCCCCAACTCTTGAGCTTTGCATTCTCTTCACTTTTTTTTTTTGCTACAGTGCCTTGCGATACGCATCACCAGTTGCTTTTTTGGTCTGGCCAGTCAGGCTGTCAGGCAGGCAGGCTGGCAGGAGTCGGGGCAGCTGGCTGCTGCAGCATGAAAGGCCAGTTGGCCATGTTTGCTCTGTTTGGTGCTTTGCCTTTGAGTTGCTCACGGGCAAATACACACACAGAGATACACACACTCACTCACTCACTGGCACATACATGAGTGCATGTCACGTGTTTTTGCAGTTCATGACGGCTTAATTAAGTCGTATGTTAGTTTTTCTATTTTTCTTTTTCATTTATTTTTTTTTAATGTTGTTTTGCTTCTCCTGCCCAGAGCTTCGTTGAGTCGAGCTTTTCGCGTAGCATAAATTTTGCATTACACGTTAAACGAAATGCATTAATAAACAACAGCGTTTAAATGCGCGATTGCACACAAATTAGGGACGTAGCCACGGTTGTCTGGCTCAGCGCAGCACGGCTCATCCACCCAGCCCACAGCTGCAAGTTAACCCGTTGAAAATCAACCACAGTAGAGACTGGTAACTGACACACACCTCCCGTCACAGGCCTCGCCCCTGGCCTTTGAACGGCGCTGATGTATGCGATTTTAATCGTACGCTCAGACACAAACATGATGCGAGTCCCAACAAATGCCCGAAAAACCAAAAATCCATGGCAACCCCATCACGGGACAAAAGATAATAGGGTGCGCGTTTGGTGAGATGCTCGCACACCAAATTTCGCTGCAGACAGTGCTGAATAAATGACCATAATCAAACACTTTACGCCTGAAAGCATGCCCGCCATGCCGCCATTCCCCCTTTTCCCTCATCGTCTACATGAATTGAAGAAAGCCAGCTGCCCTAAGCCTCGTATGCCTGGCTTTAGATTCGGCTCTTGTTCTAGTATCTGTGTGCATCAAAGTAGCCGTCGCCGGTGGCCAAATTTAATTAGTACCCTCCAATCGAGTTCCCAGTTAGAGCTCCACTCCAATTGGGCATTCGATGTTTGTCAAGTTATTTGATTCGATTTTCAAATCTAGTTTTTACACAATTTTAATGCGACTTTTAGTTGAATAATCAAGGAGTTCATTAATTCATTTTCTTCTATGAATTAGTTTTCTTCTATGCATTTAGATAGCTTTTTTTTTTCTTCTGTAAAATAAGTACGATAATAATAATAACATTAATATTTATAAATTTACATTCGGAGCATATTTTAAATGATCTCTTAAGCTCAGCTTCAAAAGCAAGATTACGCTTCAAGCTTTTAGTATTTAACGGATAAAACTCAACTTATTTTTAGCTCTTTTCAAGTGAATAAAGTCAGAAGCAGAATAAATAAATAAATACAGTGTATAATATTAATATTCGCTTTTTGTTTTTTTCGACTTCAAACATAAATAAAATTTCGTCTAACCAATATCAATATTCAATATTATTTCTTTTTATTTTTGTCAACTTTTTATTTACTATTTATTTATTTATAATTAAAATTTGTTATATATTTTTCATTTTGTATTTTATTTTTATCTATTTTTTATATTTTATATCTATTTATTTATAATTAAAATTTGTTATATATTTTTCATTATGTATTTTATTTTATTTTATTTTTATATATTTTGTATTATTTTACTTTTATTTTTATTTCTTCATTTTTAATGGAAATTTAATATAGTTTCGCATAACTTAAATTTAAAATTACTTTTATACGAATTCTGATTAATAATTTTGAATTAAATTTGCTTTTTTTCAGTTTTTAAGACTTTTAGTCATATATTAAGAATTTGATATAACAAAGCTCATATGAAATAATATTAAGTAGCAGAAAAGTTGGATTTATGAAAATAGTAAAAATAAGAAAAAGCAGAAGAGTTGGTAAACAAAAAATATATACAAATAAATAAAAAAGTTAAAAACAAAATAAAAATATATGTATATGAAAAAAAAAGTTAAACCAAAAGAAATAAAATATTATTATTTAGAAGAATTTAAAGGAACTTTAGCTGGCATTTATTATAAGTGCCTCATGTTAATTTAGGGATTCAGTGTTTCGTTCTTAAAACTATTGCATATGCACATTCTTTAAAGCTCAATATATATTCAATATCAATTAAATGAAAATTTTGAGCAGTATTTTGTTTTATATATTTTAAATTATTCTTTTTTTATATATTTTTATGAAAGTAAAATTATATAAAAAAAAATCACAGCAAAAACAAAAATTGCATTATAAATATTTATATTTTTGATATTTCAATTTAAATATTTTTGTGTTTATTTTTCTTATTTTCTAAAAAAAGAGTAAATTCCATGCCCGAATTTGATGGAATGCACTTGAAATTATTTCGCATTCAAAGGCATTTCACATAGCTTCAAACGTTTGGTCTTCGCATTCTTAACTACATTAATGAACATTAAATAGAGCATACAGCATTCACTGCTTTGGCAATTGGCTAAGATGCTCTTATTGTTGTTTGGCTACTGTTAAATTAAACTTCATTTGCACGTAACGCAAAGGGGCTGCAGCACCTTGCCCGCTGTCCATTGAGTGCGGACAGCAATGCCTGCCGCCTGCTGCTTGCTGCCCTTTAATCACAGTTGGCGCAAATCAAACACAAACAAATGCCATCATCATCATAGTGAAATGGGGCTGCAGGCAGCAGGAGGCGGCAGCAAGCAGTCAGTGTGGGCAGGCTTTGGCGCTTCGTTTTCATTTTTGTCTGCTAGAAAAACTGTTGCATACCGTTGGGCTGCAGCGTTGGACAATCGCATGCCTAGCATACTTTTTAGCAGCGTGGCCAAGCGCATGAATAATTGATTTCCATTGCCCAAATGCTGCGTTACTCTCTCTTTCTCTCCCTCTCTCTCTCTCTCGCCGTCTCGTATTCATTTGTCAGTTGTTTCCTCCCGCCACACGCTCAAAAATGAGCGTCAGTTTATTTGTCTGTTTGTCTCTTTGTCTGTCTGTCTGTTTGTTTGTTTGTTTGTTTGTTGGTTGCGTTGGTTTGGTTTGGTTTGGTTTGGTTGTTTATTTGTTTGTCGCTGTCGTCGCATGCAACATATTTTCATTCGCCCCTTGCATAATTCGCAACCCGCCCACAATTTCCACAGCCTTTCCACAAGAGCTACGTATTGTTTTTTGCCAGCCGGTCAGCCAGTCAGCCAGTAGCCAGTAGCCAGTAGTCGCTTATCAGTTTATTTTTGTTCATACCATTTGCGTGCTACTGTCGCTGATCCGTCACTCCCTTTGCTCTGCGTCGGCCCCGCTGCTGGACATTCTTATTGGCATATGTTTTGGTCTGGTCGCGTGTTCGCTCTTAATCCCGGCCAACGCATTACGTTGCCATGACTCGTCTGCCCTCGACTGCCTGGCCTGCCCTGCCCTGGCCTGGCCTGGCCTGGCTTAACTTCAGGCCACACAAATATATATAAAACAAATTTTTGCTCATTTATGAAAGTATTTGCTCGTTTTTTTTTTTTTCAGGCAATTCAATTGAAGCTTATTTTCTATATATGTATATATTTTCTATATGCGATTATTCCATTTGAATGTTTTTAATGCATTTCCTTGCCGTCTGCCCTATGTTATTAGTAGTAATTCGTGCTGTCCTGGGCATTATTTGTGCTTGAACTGTAATATTGTTGTCATTATATTATATATTCTAGCTATTCAATTTGAGCTCTCTTCAATTTGAATGCTAGTTTTGAGTAGTTGATTGCTGACAGCTATTCAAACGGGCATTTAACATGTTTAAATATTTCTCATTTTCATTTCCATCAAACACTTTATACAATGACTCAGCATGGTAGAAGACTCATCAAGGTAGAAAAAAAATGTATTTAATTATATTTTTGTCATTATATTATATTAACAATTTCTATTTATAAATAACTTTATTTATAATCTATTTTGAAAATATAAATTTGAATATTTTATATACATATATTTATATAAATTTAAATATACAGTTATATTGTTCTACATTATAGAATTATATTTCAGCTTATGTTAAATATTTAAAAAAAATAATACAAAATAAAACAAAATATTATTATAATTAATATATTTATTTACTTATGATTTTATTAACAATTTATATGATTTATTTAATATTTATTTATTTTTTTTTTCGTCACAAATTATTATTTATTAAGTCAGATTTGCATTAATGAAGACCCACAGTAATTTAACCGTATATATTGTAAAGTTACTATTGCATTTTTATTGTGTATTATAGAAAAAATAATCTCTAATACCTTCACAAATATAATAAATATAATAATCATTAACATAATAATTATAACAAAACTATTTTATTTCCTATAATTTAAGGTACTTTCAATCTCTTCAACTGTTTTACTCAGATTAAATCAAATTTATGTTATGTTTATGTTTAATTAAGTAAGTAAAATTCAATTTTTATTTTTTATTTTTTTATTTTAATTTAAATTTTATTTTAATGCAATCTAATATCATTTACTATTAAATAAAATTCAATTTCATTTACTATTAAATAAAATTCAATTTCATTTACTATTAAATAAAATTCAATTTCATTTAGATTTTATTTTAATCCAATTGAAAATTCAGGAAAAATTAAATAATGTCTAATTATTATTATTTTCCAAACAAAAGATATAGTAAATAATTTAAAGAATATATGTATAATTATTAACAGCTTTAAGTTGCTTATATGAATTGTGAGCTATTTTGATTTCTGCAAATAAATTTGAAAATTGTTTTCGCTTGTCTGCTTGACCTCTGTAACGAGCCGTTGTCCATGCTCTAAACACACTTCAGTCTCGTTGTCAAAACTCGTTTCGCTTTCACTGAAATTGAGCGGCAAAGTTATCGGGACAGATTTCTTTGGTGCTTCATATCAATGTCTGGACTATCAACTCACCATTTTGTCAAGCCTGTGATAAATGCGCGAACATTGGCTGTCTCTGTCGAGGACCGAACGACACGCTGGGCAGCAATAAATGTCAGATGGCAATTAAGTCAAGGTGTGTGAGTGTATCTGTGTGTGTGTGTGTGTTGAAGGCACATGGAATAGCCATTTCTCCTGCACTCAATAGGGGTAGTTGCAAAAATATCCCAAATGACGTCACAGCTGCGAGGGGTATTCACATTCCATGCCTTCCAGTGAGCAATTGCTCTCGGCTCGGCTCTCTCGCTCTCTCTCTCGCAAATATTTTCCATTTGTTTTGGGATATTTTTGTTTTTACGCTTTGGCGGCAAATCCTGTGAGTCCATTGGGGGTTTCTCAGTGGTTGCGGCTGGCGTTAAACTCGAGACGTTGGCAGGTGCGTTCGTGTGTGTATGTGTGTGTGTGTGTGTGTGTTAGAGTTAAGTGTGGCGCTGGCTTAATGGAAACTGAAACACCAGTTGATTGCCAGGCGGTGTTGCATTTCAGCTTGTCCTGCTGCCTGCTGCCTGCCTTTTGGCAGAGCGTATATTGCATGTGGTCTCTGTGGCAAGCACGTGAGAGAGGGCAGCTTGTTGCAAATGGTTCTGATACTGCTGCTGGCTCAGGCTCTCGTTTCTTATGGCTTACAGTTTTGACAAGCCAATATTAATGTGTAACCCTAGATGAGGGCACGTTAACTGTAACGTTCGTGGCATTTTTTTTATATTAACCCTTAGCAACATATTTGTCTGAATAATTTGGTATCGCATGGGAACGAATTGTAATTAGCATGCGATTTGAATTTAACATTTCATTAACATTTCAAGATGTCACAAATTAGAGCATTGTTAATATATGTATATAGCTTAGGGTAGTTGAGTGTTGAATATAAAGATAAAGATACAGATAAAACATATCTAATCCTAGATGTGAACACATTTGATGTTTCACAAATTTGATCATAGATTCTGCAAACAAGTTTCATATTGAATTGATTCAACATTGCTAATGCCCAAATAGCTAAGATATATTAACTGCTTCATAACAATAAGAGTCTAAATAGATGTAAATCATTATGTAACTCTAACTAACCCGAACTATAATATATATAGTACTATATCAAGTGTCAGCGTTAGTTAGAGTTAGTCACATCTTATCAATCTGCAAAGTATTTGCTTTTTATATTGTAAGAGTAAAATGAATCATTTATTTTATTTAGTTTATTGATTATTATAAAAATTACTAAACTCAATTATGTTGTCTTTCATCAAACATACTTAATAGTTATTGCTCCATGTGGAGTAAGCGTCTTCATTCATAATATCATAGCACACTATTTATTTACTTTGAGCTTCGAATGCTGTCCATGCAAGTGGAGTATGTTTTCGCACAAGGACTTCGTATTTGCTGAGATGTCTCATAGGTAAATTCTCGTAGCGAATGAAGCAAACTCTCTGAGCCAGATACAGGGTGCCAACGAAAATTCCACCATCCGTGCGGCCACGGCAGACGTAAACGCGCTCGTTTGCAACACTTGTTCCCACAGATACAGCATTTTTCTCCAAGAATCCATCATAGCTGCGCACCCAGTCATAGCTGATCGTCTCATTGGACACCAACAGTTCGTAGGAAGTGGCCTGACTAGCAAGAGTTTCGGTGTTATATGTAGCGTATCCAGTTTCGGCTCTAATACGCGCTGGCAGAATCGAACTCGAGTAACCCACACGTCCCACGAAGTTCTCATAGCCGTATGAATCATATCCACCCAGCACAGCGTTTTCGGGAAAAGGCTTCGTCTTGTCGGAAAGGACCCACTTATCCGTATTGTCGTAGACTCCGCACTGAATCGAGCCCACCAACTGGGCAACAATGAGCGCACAAGCGACGAGTTTCGTAGACGAATGCATAGTTAATACTGTTCGATAACTAACCAGAAACTGATGTGATGGCTGGAGGAAGAAATGGCTTTTATATGCTACTGATTGGCATAACAGGGAATCACTTGCTACTTGCCGATAAGTAAGTTAGTATCATAAATCGTATTGTAACTCTTGGGATCACCCTTTGAATTTCTGATAAGATAGTATTTCAATTAAAGTGTTCAAATTCGTCACGGAATCAATAAACTAAATTATTATTAATATTTATATTCTAGATTTTGATGTTGAAACAAATTTATTTTAAATAGTTTGGACTTTGCATATTCAAAAGTTTTCAAATAATTTATTTTCTATGAATATATTAATACGTTCTTATAAGATGTAAAGAGTTGCGCAGAGTACAGGGTATATTTTAGAAGGGCTCTCCTAGTCAGACTTTTTTAACTTTTTTTTTTTTTTTATAGCTTACAATAATCCAAATGTCCGTGAACTTTAGTTAAGCAGCAAAAAAACTGTCGGAAATACTTGAAGTAAGCTTCAACTTGTAGCTTAGTGTATTTGTCGCATATGCATGTAGCTGCCAAACCACAAAAGACAATATAGAGATACAGAGCGTGAAAAGCTTGAGCCGGAGTGTTGTGGTTCGACTTATGGTTTTGACTTATGCTTGACAGTTGCCCGGCTGCAGTGGTTTCTACTCGCACACCTGTCTCCACACCTGCTCTCCTGTTGGCCTGGTTAGTCTGGAACTTTGCTTCTGTGAGTTTTTGAGCCATTTTCGGCATTCACCGCACAGCACAGGAAACAAATGTTTATGACATTTTACACATGTGGTTAGGTACGCGAACAGTGCTCTCTGACAAGGGTTGAAATGTCTTAAACCGATGCGTTTTCTAAGCATTTTTGCTTCTATTTGTAAGCAAAATTTAACATTTTAAACTTAATTAACAACAAACTTATATATTAGCAATTAATAATAAAAATACTCACATTATGTAATCAACAAAAATTTCCTATAATGATGAAAAGCCAGCGCCTTTAATTTATAACATCTACATTTATATTAAAATCTTATCAATATAATTGTTGTAATCAATTCTGAGTAACATGCAGCATTCTAATCCAATTATTTAGTTGTGACGAATTTAAACACATTAATTGGAATATTATCTTATCAGAAATTCAAAGGGTGATCCCAAGAGTTACAATACGATTTATGATACTAACTTACTTATCGGCAAGTAGCAAGTGATTCCCTGTTATGCCAATCAGTAGCATATAAAAGCCATTTCTTCCTCCAGCCATCACATCAGTTTCTGGTTAGTTATCGAACAGTATTAACTATGCATTCGTCTACGAAACTCGTCGCTTGTGCGCTCATTGTTGCCCAGTTGGTGGGCTCGATTCAGTGCGGAGTCTACGACAATACGGATAAGTGGGTCCTTTCCGACAAGACGAAGCCTTTTCCCGAAAACGCTGTGCTGGGTGGATATGATTCATACGGCTATGAGAACTTCGTGGGACGTGTGGGTTACTCGAGTTCGATTCTGCCAGCGCGTATTAGAGCCGAAACTGGATACGCTACATATAACACCGAAACTCTTGCTAGTCAGGCCACTTCCTACGAACTGTTGGTGTCCAATGAGACGATCAGCTATGACTGGGTGCGCAGCTATGATGGATTCTTGGAGAAAAATGCTGTATCTGTGGGAACAAGTGTTGCAAACGAGCGCGTTTACGTCTGCCGTGGCCGCACGGATGGTGGAATTTTCATTGGCACCCTGTATCTGGCTCAGAGGGTTTGCTTCATTCGCTACGAGAATTTACCTATGAGACAGCTCAGCAAATACGAAGTCCTTGTGCGAAAACATACTCCACTTACATGGACAGCATTTGAAGCTCAAATCAATGAGTCAATTGATAAACTATAAAAGTACATTTTAAATGAAGACGCTTACATCAAAAGAAGCAATAATTTCTAATTAGATTTGAAAGAAGATATAATAATTTATATGAATAAATAAATATTATGGTAAAATTAAATAAAATAAATGAGTACAGCAATTAATTATGCATTTGGCTTTTGGAATTGTTTATCTCGTTAGCGAAAGCTATAAAATATAAAATCTGTGTAAAAGAAAGTTGCCCATAAAGAAGATATAAATTATGAAATTTAGATTGTTGACCGGTAATTGTTAAAGCTTTAACTCACAGATCCAATGTTTATCTTCAGTTTGCGCATAATATCAGCAAAAGATCTTTCAGTTAAAGATTATCGAACTGATGATTATAAATTTGAATCTGTGTATTTATATCTATATCAATCAATCTACATCAATCTTTTGTTCATCAGTATATATATATAAATATGTTATTAATATTTGGAAGAGATCAGCAGCTGTAAAGTGATTGAATCCTATCTTGAATCACCAGCAGCATTAGGCAAATTTATATCAAGTATAATTTAAATATTTGTAAAATAGGGGTTGTTATACACAATATGATAGTTGATTCTTGATCAATATAACGCTTAGTAATTTGAATAATTCCTTCCAGTATAGAATAGAAAGAATTCAATAATTGAACAGAGCGCGTGATCCTCATATATTTGTTGTTCATCGTGAATTTATAAAAAAAAGGCTAATTAAAGATTTAATGAAATATCAGCTTTGGGGTATCTCCCAGTCAGGTACTTCCATCTGGATTATTCTTCCTTTTTTTGTTTGGTAATCCAACAGCCTGTAAGCTGCGAATGGTCTAGTGAATTTCCTGAATTACTTTAAGGTTGTTCCAACTTATAGCAATTCGAATGGAGTCATTATTGCATATGTATGTAAATTCTTGGCTACAAAAGAAAATATAGAGATATTTAACGTGAGAGGGATTAAGGGAAATATATGCATCAAGCGTCTTAGACTTATGCTTAGCGTTTTTGACTTATGCTTAGTAGTTGCTCGATGATGTTGGATTCTACTCCCATTCCTTTTCATCTGCTCTCTTGGCTGCTGATAACCTGTAACATATCAATAATAAAGTATTCCATTTAAGAATACACATTCGACATACTCACATCTGTGTCTTTATGCAATATTGTTAATATTTGAAATACTATATATAAAATAATGTACGAATTACATATGTACACCTCTAATCGCAGCTGTGACTAATTTCCTATAATAGTTGTCCGTCCAAAGTAGTAAGTGCTCTTAATTTAATACTTAACAACATTCAAAATGTATTAAATATATATTATTAATAGAATTGTTCTTATCAATTCCGTTTAACGTGCAGCACTCTAATCCAACTATTTAGTAGTGACGAATTTTTATACTTTAATTGGAATTCTATCTTATCAGAAATTCAAAGGGTGATCGCAAGAGTTACACTACGATTTATGATACTAACTTACTTATCAGCAAGTAGCAAGTGATTCCCTGCTATGCCAATCAGTAGCATATAAAAGCCATTTCTTCCTCCAGCCATCACATCAGTTTCTGGTTAGTTATCGAACAGTATTAACTATGCATTCGTCTACGAAACTCGTCGCTTGTGCGCTCATTGTTGCCCAGTTGGTGGGCTCGATTCAGTGCGGAGTCTACGACTATACGGATAAGTGGGTTCTTTCCGACAAGACGAAGCCTTTTCCCGAAAACGCTGTGCTGGGTGGATATGATTCATACGGCTACGAGAACTTCGTGGGACGTGTAGTATACTCGAGTTCGATTCTGCCAGCGCGTATTAGAGCCGAAACTGGATACGCTACGTATAACACCGAAACTCTTGCTAGTCAGGCCACTTCCTACGAACTGTTGGTGTCCAATGAGACGATCAGCTATGACTGGGTGCGCAGCTATGATGGATTCTTGGAGAAAAATGCTGTATCTGTGGGCACAAATGCTGCAAATGATCGCGTTTACGTCTGCCGTGGCCGCACGGATGGTGGAATTTTCATTGGCACCCTGTGTCTGGCTCAGAGAGTTTGCTTCATTCGCTACGAGAATTTCCCTTTGAGACAGCTCAGCAAATACGAAGTGCTTGTGCGAAAACATAGTCCACTTGCTTTGTCATTATTCGATGTTCTAAGTGACTAATGAAATGTAGAATGAAGACATTTAGTCCAAGGCGACAATACTTGGGCTTTGTAAACTTCATAATAAAAGAAATAGTCCGTTTGACTATTGCAGCATAATAATACTTTTGCTAGCTAATGAGCGTTTTTTAATAGGATTAAGAATTAACACTCAACTTGTTAAACAATGACTGGGCGGAAGCGAAAGAGTTTTTTGTTTTGAACTTAAATTTAATTTTTGTTTCCTTCAGTCTTTTTGCTGTAAGCTAACACGACTAATTAAAAGCACTTTGTAGACTTTGCCAGGCAGACACATTTATTAGTGAGACGCAGCTGCAAAGACTTTTATAAAGCATGCGTAAAGCTTTGCGAGCTGCGAAAGTTGAGCCTTTTGGCAAATGCCGACCGCTAAAGATGTGTGCATTGCTATGGGCGGGCTATGGGCGTATAGGAACAAAAAACCGCAGAGCCAAACTTCATTAAAAATGCACACGGAAGCAGCTAAAAAGCCGCCAACATCATTTGAATAAAGTTACGAGAGCGTCTTTTACATGTATTCGTGTGTCTGTGCCAGTGTTTGTGCGAATGTTCCATATGATGTCTTTAATTTATGAAGTCATTAGATGCAATTTTCTAGCACCTGAGCTGAGCTGAGCTGAGGTGCTGTCTCCTCAGTCCTCAGCCAGCAATTTGGCACTTGTTCAACATGGCTGCAATTGTCCCAATGCCCAGAAAATCGAGGCCATTCGCTTTGACAGCCGCCAGACGATATCGTCCGGGCCAAGCGTGGGCCAGGACAGGCCAGGCCAAGGCAAACGTTTTCTAATTTTCCACGCCATTAAATCAGAGACTTTTCGCCAGCCAGACGCATGCAATGCCAACTGCCAGTAGCATCGTGACATGCAATGTCGCAATGCCTGAAGGACGGCTAAAATAGTTGCATTAGGTTTTGCAGCGATGCCAGAGTTAGCTGCAGTCCAGGCACGCAGTCCAAATAAATGTCTAGAAAGATGTTTTACTATTTAGATATTAAATAACTTACAAGTAAATACAATCGAATTTGAAATTGATACCACATCTCGTGCCTAACAACAGCTCAAAGATTTATAGCTAAGCTGAGCTACAATAGATGTGAGTCCCAAAGCAAAAGTTTTTCTTTCGTTACGAATTTTTTTTATTACAAAATGCAACATTAATTTTATGAATATCTTATTTTCCTTTGCATTAGCATTATGTATCTCTGAACGCCATATAAAATCTATTTACATAAATATACATAAATCCCATTTTAAGTCTATGAACATAACTTTTTCCCTTTCGCCTGGCAGGAAGTTCATTGTTTGGGACTAAAACCGCGGCTAGGTGTTGTGAGAAAAAAATAAAAAAGAAAAGAAAAGTCTGATAAATAACAACTGGGCATACCCGACATAAAAATACCCTTAACTTAGTTGACTGACTAAAAGTAAATTGATATGGAACAAATTCAGTACAGTTAATTGCAATGAAGAATTATTAATCACAATTTAGTGGATATTTACTTAATGAGAATTAACTCAATGTACATTTATGCACAAATTATTATACTATAATTATTATTAAAATATAAAAAATCAAATATTACAATACTGCTTAATATATTTCATATTAAAAACTATATTACAAAACTTATTCAAATATTACAATTCTGCTTAGTAAACTTAATATTATTAAATATTTAAATAATTACCTCAAACAGCAGAAGTGCCGACTGAAGAAGCGTCTTTATATACGAGGCGAGAGTCGTACTCTAAAAGCTAACTACGCTCTTGATTTGGTCTTAGGGGGTGAGGAACTCACTCTTAAAAACTAACTCCTCTCTTGAGTCTGTCTTAGAGTTTTTTTTTTTTTTTTTTTTTTTTTTTTTTTTCAAATTAGGCAGTGAGGGACGCACTCGCTCTTGAGCTTTTTTCTATGCGAAGTTAGTGTATGATCAAAAATAAGAGTAGAGACTATCTGTTGTACTTTTAGTTAAATAAAATACTGTTGAGCATTAGCTTAGCTGAGCTTAGCTGATTTAGTTCTTCTAATTCTCTTAGATGCCTGCTCAATGCTTGATCTTAGATTAGATAAAAGAGACAGATCCGCAATTGGCAGATGCTAGATCGACTTTCTAATTATGCAAATTGTATTTTAAGAGAAATCTTTGGCATGATCGAACGGCTACAACTTCCACAGCCTGTTACATACAATCCCTCAAAAACAATATACCCCGATTCCCATTTGCAATGAGTTTTTATAACTAAATATATATATATGTATATATTTCTATATATAAATGGAATACCACCTTGTCGGTAAAGTTTAAATTTATAGTAGTCTGCAGTGGGTGTGAGTATAACTGACCTGATCTAAGCATGGGAGGATGCATTCAAAAACCAAGAAACCAAATACAAAGAGATAATTTCGCAGCCGAGCATAAAGAGAAACAAGTTTTTAAGAAAAACTTTTCGCGCCGGGCAGCAGCAACGTGACAGGCAAAGAAAACTTGGTGAAAACAACTTTGAACACGTTTTAGTTACCTGCCACACCCACTTGGCCAAAGGCAATGGCACGCCCACTGATTATGCGACGGCAAATGAATGCAATTCAATGCAATTAATTGTCAACGCATCTTAAAAGTATTTACAACTACAGCAACGGCCAACATTGATTGCAGCATAAATTTAATTGAAAAACTTTATCCGAAGATCGAATCATACATATTATGTATGTGTCTGTATATGTCTACACAGATTGCCATTGCCGTTGGCCTTGGTTGCCCGTTGGCAGTTGGCATCATCAATAAAAATTGCAACAATGTCAGCCTAATAGTTACAAACTGTGAACTGTGAACTGTGAACTGTGTTGCGAGTGCTGTGCTGTGCTGTTCTATGAGCCACTAACTGCAGCTGAAGTTGCACCTGAATAACTTTACCTGCGCTTCTTGCCAAAGTGCAATTCAGCGTCGTCAACTTGAACTTTGTGTGTATTTTGCAACGAGAACTTTGCTTAGGCTGCAATGTCAGCTGCCATTGCTGACTTTGTCATGCATTTTGCAACACAACAAGCGAAACGTATTAGTGGACTGTACGAAGAAACAGTTCAAGTAACGTTTACGATTCGTAATAATTACTTTAGTTGAGCTAATATCGAAAATGATATTACACAGTCTTACAGCAAATTTATTTTAATACTTTTTCTTATACCTAATTTGAGCAAAATATGATGCGTGTCTATACGAATTGCTTTTTAAGCTGTCAATATGAATTTGTAATATTTTTAAAAATATTATTAAATTAAAATTTATAAAAATATATACATTGGCTTATATAATAAAATAAGCAATTTCTATTTGCTATGATTGAAGATTTAAATAATCAAAAGAGCGGAAAGAAATTGATTTTCTCTTAAACTATGACAACACCTAATAAAACTGATAAAATATTCATTACTCTACATTAAATGTATTTAATACATATTTTTTTTTTCTTAAATTAAAAGCTGTATTAGAAAAAAAAAAAGAAAAACAAAACTAAACTAAAATAGTAGCTTTACGAAAACTTCCTTTTGCCATTTATTATTATAGATTAGCTCTTAAGGCATTAAACATAAGTTTATATGTTTTCAAGTTTTTAACTTAGCTGATAAGCAAAGTTTTCTACGTATTCAAACATGGGAAGAATTTTTAAAAATTTGAATGCTAGTTAAAAATTTTAATTCAAACTTAATTCAATTTGCATAAAAATGAACTTTTAATTTGAGGACTTTATAATTTCTTGTTGATACTATTAATGAATAATGTAATAAGTAGCAGATAAATCCAGAGATACTCATGGAAATAGAATGTGACTGAATGCGAAATGTTGAAAAAAAAAAATAATAAATAAAATAAATAAAATACAATAAAATAAATAAAGAAAATGGAAAATAAATAAAAATAAAGAAAAAATAAATTAACATATATTTTGCACAAAAGAAAAAAAAAATATAAAAAAAAAAAATATAAATTAAAATATATTTGCACAAAGAAAATAAAATAAAATTAAAAAAAAATTATTTGCACACAATTCAAAATAGTTAAGTTTAACAATTTGTTTTTTTTATTGATTTATTTTTATTAATTTTAATTTAGATAAAAAAATTAATTAAGACATATTTTGCACAAAATGAAAATAAAATAAAATAAAATTTAAAAATAAATTAAAATATGTAATATGTGCAAAAAGTTTTGCACACAATTCAAAATAATTAAGTTTAACAAATTAGTTTTTATTTATTTATTTATTTTATTTTTTTTTTAATTTAGACGTTCTTTATTTCAATCTGGCCAACATGTACACTTCGGTGTTTGTGACTAGAAAAATTAGAAATTTGATTTTAAAATACTAATATTTCACTGCAAATAACTTATTATAATTATATTATGTACAAAGTACATATTACTTAGAAATTTATTATTATATTATTATGCATAAAGAAGATATTACTTAGAAATTTTCTGTTTACAAAATATATTATATTATTGGTCGAAAAAGTTAATAATTGCAAAAAAAAAAAATTAAATAAAATAAATAAATAAATATATATATAATGGTGCATATTATAATTATATATATCGAAATAGAACATAAATATAAATACAAATAAATGTTGCTTTTATTTTAAATAATTAATATATTATGCTAAATTTAATGGATATTTGATGTATATTATAAATATACAAATAAATAGGTATATACAAATAATATTTATTTAAAAATCTTTTTGTTTACATTCATATGAGCTATACATATTTTAAATCTTACAATTATAGATCAT
Source organism: Drosophila antonietae (assembly GCA_030914385.1). NCBI lineage: Eukaryota > Metazoa > Arthropoda > Insecta > Diptera > Drosophilidae > Drosophila > Drosophila antonietae. The sequence continues at coordinate 21,208 of JAUESO010000165.1, forward strand.
AAAAGTTTCGTTGTGATGCATTAAGTTTTTTATTTAGTCGAGCTTGTTGCTGCTGTAATTGGTATGCCAGTAACTGCTGCTGTTGTTGTTGTTGCTGTTGTAGTTAAAAGTTAGACGATGGCGACGACGTCGTCTACAGGTGTAGCCTGCCATATTATTTACAAGTGGCAGGAGAAGCAACAGCAGCTGGGTGCTGCTTGCTGGGTTGCTGGCAGTCACCCACGAGGCACCTATAATTTAGCGCTGTTTATTTGTAAATGTCTGTTGCGGCACACGGCATCGAGTCGGCAGGGTCGGCAGAGTCCTTGTTCTCGTCACGCTTCATGTCAACAGCGGCAACTTCATTGTCTGCCCAGGACTACGACTCCTGCCGCTCCTGCTGCTCCTGCTGCTGCTGCTGCTCCCTACCAGCAGCGCCTCAGCTGCTGCTGTCTGTCTGTATGTCACTGACATTAAGTGCAGTTGGTGGCTGGCTTGTTGTTGGGCTGTCGCTTTGTCGATTCGCAGAAAAACGTTTTGCAATTTATTAACTGACATTTGAAGTGGTTGCTGCCGCAAGGCACGATGATACGATGTCGCGCATTGGCAACCTGCGCGCCATGGATAAGCAAAACCTATGACACTTATTACTGAAGCAGCTGGTATGCTGGTGGTAAACAAAATGAAACGCTATTGCATGCATATTTGATTAAGTTGCCTCCAGGTAGGCAATGATATTTGCAAGCCAAACTTTGCAGACAAACGCGCCCGCGGGCCGCTTTACACACACTCACACACACACGCACACACAAGGGTTAAGGCCAACAACAAGCATGCGTAAGTTTTTGGACCAAACCAAAATTTGGTTAACATTACGTATTTGGGTTGAATGCAGAAGAGCATGCAGACAAAACGCCCGGAAGCGGAAACTGTTTTGTACATTGGCAAATTTGATATGTAGTAAGCAGGAAACTCTTAGACAACCGCCAGGTAGACAACTTTTACCAGTTCCATGTGGTTATTAAATACACATTATCAGGGCCAGCTGGCAAAAGGCTTAGACTCACAAAAGAGCATAATAATAAAAAGCTTAGAGCAGACACACACAAACACAGAGAGACACACAGAGAAAAAAGGTCAAACGGAACTTTACAAGTTTTTGCCGATTAGCAGAGGTTTCCAGCCAAAGGACATTTAGTGGTTCCTAATAGTTGCCTGTGAACCCACACAAATGTTGCTAATTTGTTATTTATGAAGTGAACAATCGAGGCACCTGGAAGGTGTACTAAGCTTCCGGCTTATGCAGAGAGATGGCCTGTTCAAATTGTTAGCAAGAGCTTAATAATGTCTGTGTGAAATTTGGGGCTGAAGGGAATAGTAAAGCATTAATATGATTAATAATTAAACAATATATAATGTAATGTTGGTAAGCATTCGAAGATTGACATTATAAGCTTTCTATATAAATATTAATAATCTTCATTGATATACTCTCAAATATCATTATAGCTCAGAGCATCTAAATTTACTGCAAAATTGTATTATTTACACTTCATACTGAATTTTTCCAAGCAACTGCAATTAGCCTTGATTGTGTTTTTATGAATATTGCAAGAATTTAATATTTAATATTTACAGCAATCATATTCAGCTAAAACATATCAATATTTAAATAGTTTCGACTGCTGCATTTAAATATTGTTGGCTAGCTCAGCTCAGCTATCTCAACATATTTCACAGCTAAAGCTTTAATCTGCAAATCCACAATAAGTCAACCACATTTGCCTTTGCTTACTATTAAAGCCACAAAACATTACGCAGATTGTCCATCTCGGCCCCCAGCTGCCGAGCTCATTTTGGTCAATCTCAGGTGTCATATTCCAGTTGTAATGTTATGGCCTCACTCAAAGCCAACCCTCAACTCAGCCTTACTCATTTAAATATGCATGGAACAACTTAAAGAGATAGAGAGAGAGAGGGGGAGAGACAAAGAGAGAGAAAAGAATCAAATATAAACAATGCCATTTATTACTTTAATGTGCACACACACACACACTCCCACATATGTCTGCTGATGTGTGGATGTGTGTGAAAACTTCAATTAAAATGCCAGCGTTACAATGCACACGGATGACAGTCACACGCACCTTTACAGTCTGGTTAGGGCCTTTTTCTCTTTTGGCATTTCATTTGCAATTTAATGCAAAATAGCCGTAAAGCCACAAAAAGGCCAAGCCAGACCAGGTTTGGCTGGTTAAGCAGCGCCACAACGAAACAGTCAAACGCTTCGCAATCCTCACAATCCCCATCATAAAACGCAATGGAGCTCTTAACTGCCAACAACAAAATGACTCTGCTGAGTGACGTTAGCGCTGACAATTGTTTTCGCTTACTTTAGAGAGAATGAGAGAGCGGCATACAGAATTGGGAGAGAGAGCGAGGGAGAAGAAATGGGGCGCACAAAGAATTCTATTCAACATTTTTATTACCTATTGCTCTCAAGTATTTCTTATTTGATTTAATTTGTCTATATTCTCATTTTCATCATTTATTTGTACTCTTAAAATATATATTTGTTTTTAATATATATATTTTTCTATGTTTTTCAATCTCTTCTATAAATATATAATAAAAATCTAGGTAAACAAAATATTTATTTTTATAGGTGAATAAAAATGTAAATATCAAATGACAAATTATTTTATTTGAAGTAGTTACAGTTTTATTTGTTAGAGATTTATATTATTTATTTTTATTTTATATTTTTTTATTATTAATTTTTAAGGGATCGAAATTTAAAGAATACTTTTCATGCAAACTTTTACTTCGCTTATCTGCATTTATTACATTAACTATATAGTATTTACCTTTCTTTATTATATAAAATATATTATTTTATGGTTTAGCTGTTATTTAACAATACCATTAATCTTTTCAAAAATTAATTAATAAATAAATAAATATAAAGCTCTTTCAAAAATCAGAAATATGTTAAATAGTTACGAATATTTTCTTAAAATTCACTGAAAACACTTTCTAGTTATTTTTCTTCTTTTCGAAAAATTATTTTCCTGGCAAGTAATTATAAAATTTTATTTTAAAAATCTATAAAAATCTATACAAATTTCTAGTAATTTAATCCATTTAATAATTTAAAATTTAGCCCAGTTATTTTTTATGATATTAATTCTACTTTTGAAGATATACAAATTAATAAAAATGTAAAGATTTTTAAATTGTTTTTATTTTTTAAGCCCAATATTATAATATATAATATTTAAACAAAATACCTTGACAATATTCTGGGTAAAACGTTTCTCGAAGCACATGTTGCCCTCCTGGCATTGTTTTCTTTCGCATTTTGAGTACACGGCGAAAAAGATGCTATAAAAATTTACAGTTAAGTGATTTTGCAGCAATTTGCAGTTTGTTGGCGCATTACAAGGCCAGGTGAGTGGGACGGTGAATCCAGTTGTCTGTCGGCTGTTGTGGGCCAAGCAGCACTCGTAAATCGTTGGCAAATGTTTGCCAAGCGCGAGAAGCGCTCAGGCCAGGTCCTGGCCAGGTCTAGGCCAGAGGTCTGCTGCTCTGGCTGTGGAACTGTCAGTAAATTCAATTTATTTAAAAGCTTGTCAACAATAAGTCAAATGAAATGCTCTGCTCAGCTGTAAATATGGCTGGCCCAGTAATAAAGCTGATTTATTTGCGCTGTTGAGATTTACAATTTGCCCATAATTGCCAAGCATATAAAATTCTATTCTAAGTTAAATACAACTGACAAAATGCAATGAAATAGAATGAAATGCTCGAGCGAAGTATTTGTGGTTATTGTGGCAATATATTCAAATATATATGTATATACATATATAAGTTGAAAGACATTTTGTTGGCCAGAACCCTTGCCAGTTTATTTTAATTTTTTTATTTGGCATCTCCAACTCTGCATAGATAGATGGGCATGCTGTTTTCTAATAGTAGTTCCGCTTGGCAACAGTAAATAAATCTTGTTAGTGCCTGGTGTGGGATTGGGTAAGGCTATAGATAAGTCCAATACAGTTAACACAATACAATGGACACAACAATTGGCTGCAGGACATATGACTGCTATTGCTATTGCTATTGCCATTGCTATTGCTGTTGGTGTTGCTGCCCTGTTCACATCAGTTGAACTTAAACGGCTGCTAAAGTGCAACACAGACTGGCCTGGCCTAGAGCAAAGCAATGCCACATTTGGCAAACAATATTAAGTGTGTCTGTTTTTTAACATTTGAAGTACAAATAAAACAATAGAATGCTGCCAGCTACAAGCTGCACATGCATATACCACACTCAGACAATTATCAAAAGCAGGCAGATAAGCGAGAGTATTTCGAGAACTTACTAACGAAGTGAGAATGAAGCGATTGCTTAAGTGGGCAATATTTTGGTGCGATAGTATATACTGTGAATGGTGAAATTAAATATAGCATGACATAACTTAATATAAATACAATATAAAATGTGTATTACCGTATTGCAAAATGAAGATAATTTGAAAAGCCTGATTTTTTGTTTTAAATAAATCGTAAATTATTTATACAATAAAAATGTATTCTATTAGATGAATAAATAATTCAATAGAATAATTAAATGATTTATACAATACAAAACTATTTTATTTTAGAGAAAAATATAATATAATACATTATATATTATTAAAAAAAATATAAAAATAATTTGTATTGTGCCAATATTTATTTTTATATTTATTTATATTTAAATATTGTTGAACTGAAGGCTGTCGCTCTGGCTTAAAAGAAAATTGCTATTTAGAATTAATTCTTGATAACAATAAATAAATAAAATAAAATAAATAAATATTTTTATTTTAAAATATTTATATTCAAATAACAATCTATATATATTGCTTTTTTAAATAAATTATTAGACATTATTATTTTTTTGTTTATATTTGATTTATATTTCAAACTAAAATTGAACATTTATTACTATTTTTTTGCATGAATTTTTCTTTTGTCACTGTTAAAGGTTGAAATAAAATATATATATATTTGTGCATTATTTAAATAATTATTATATTAATTTAATCCATTATTTAATTCAAGGCATTACCAAAAAATTATTTTTATTTTTGCTACTTATTTAGTAGCTATGAATTAACTTTTAAAATAATCTTTCTTAAAATATTCTTCCCCGAATTTGAATTACACATTTCTATTTTATATTCTTTTATTTTTAGCTTTTATTGTGATCAAAACCAGTCGGCTAATTTTTTTATATTTATCTTGGGAAAATATGTTAGGTAAGCTCATACTTTTTATACTATTTAAAATTAAAAATGATATTTTTAACCTACGAACGGAACAATATCAAAGTCCACATTTAAACTTTGCTTGCAGCCCGCGTAAATTTTATCGCAACTATGCAATTTTTATATGCCTGTATATACATATATGTATATGTGTGTATTTTTGTGTATACATACATAGTAAATATGTGTATATATTTATGAATTGTTTGACTGAGAAACACAAGTGTTTGTATGTGCATGTGCAGAATGAAAAAAACTGCCACTAGTGAAGTATCAACAATGTTATTGACTGAACAAAATTCTGGACTCCAATTTCTGCTGTTGACTTGGCTCATAAATCTATACAAGTGTTGTTGACTGAATACGGCTGTGTATGTATGTATGTGTGTGTGCCTTGTTGTTGGTTTAAATTATTGATTCTTACGAAACTTAGCCACAATTCAAGTTGCACTAAATTTGCGCAAGTTTTTCATTTCCGTTTGACGGTACTTCTATCAGTGCACTTCATTAAAAGTAAGCACTGAAGTAAATGACTCTGAGCAGTAATTTCAAAACGAAATAAAGAAAATAATAATAAAATAATAAAACGTCAACCAACATGTGCCATGTCGTACTTGTCTAATGGTCAGAGCTACTGAGCTAACACCCGCTTCTGTCTGTGGTCCCATGTCCAAGTCCCCTGACATGCGGAGAAAAACGTATTCCATTTACAGTTTTTTCCTGTTTTTTTTTTTTTCGTTTTTCCTTTTCTTTTTTTTTTTGCTGTCATAACAAACAAATTCCCAGCATGTGTGTGCTGCGTAGCGCAGGCATTACCAGGGCGGACGTTCCTTTGGCCAGCTTTGCTCAGCTCCAAGAATTTAATTATACTTTTGATTTTAATGAAAATACAAGCGTACGCGTTGGCCAACGGACGCACTCAGTCTCTGATGCCCTTATGCAGAGAGCATATGGAATATTTTGTTGAGATAGTTTGCGAAAATTGATATTTACTTTGTGATATACATATATTGGAAAGGCAAGAATAAATATTAAAGCGAAATATTTTAAACGATTTTTTAGATAATTTTTTTTATTTTTTAACTGAACTACAAAAATTAAAAAAAAAATAAGTAAATAACATTATTTTATTTCAGTTGAAAAATATAAAAGATTCTTAATAATTTTATAAAATAAAATTCAACGAAATAAAAAAATAATTGAATAAACATACAAATTAATTTTTTAGTGAAAAAAGTCTACTAATAAAAAAAAATTATAATAATAAAAAAAAACATATAAAACAAAAATATAATATATTAAATTAATAATAAATAAATAACTAAATTAATTTTAATTAATTAAAATAAAATAAATTAATTAATAAAGAATAATAATAATTAAAATTTTGTTTGCCTAATATTATAAATATCTTTCAAATATATATCTATCAAATTCAAGAAAACGTAATCATGTTTTATAAATTTATTAAATTCTTAATTAATATAATAAGGTTTAAATAAAAAAGGATAATAAAAATAAATAACTAACTATAAAAACTTTAAAAATTATATTTAAATTTAGAAGTGAAAGTTTTTATGAAAAGTTTGACAAAATGATATTTAAGTTGTTATAAACAATTTTATGATTTAACTAAAATATCTTCAAGTTCTTGTTTCAACCTTTCTTAGTTATCTTTCTGGTTTTGAAATAACTTTTAAAGCGTTCATTTGTATTCGCAATCTCACTGTAAATAAATTACTTTCAAAACTGACTTCCAGTTAAGTTTAACCCCAATGGGTTACGTACTCAGCACTTTGTGACTTTGGCTGTGCTAAGGTCGTCGCAGATGTCAACGTATGCTTCATTTGGACACGCCTTTTGGGGAGTTCATTTTTAGTAAATTGTCAACGGAGTCGTCAGTGCAAAATTGCAGTTTAATTACAGTTTTTAAAAATATCATTTTGCCTTTGAATGTCATTGTAAATGGATGACATTAAGTGCAATTGGTGTCCGTGGGGTTAAGTTAAGGCATATAATGAGTTTATATGCGCATTTATTATGCTAGGGACAAGAGAGACTTCAGCTGAAAAATGAATATCAATCGAAAATGTCAGAGTTTAATTGTGAAATGTGGGGAATGAACAGAATATGATATAGGTTTGTGAATTATGGGAAATCCCATGTTTGTTAATACATATATTTTATATCAAATTATTTTTGATACTCATTAGCTATATAAATATAAATTTGTTAAACTGTTTTCCCTATTTATTTATGTATAGTTTCTCTAAGTGAATTGCCCTTCCAATTCGCTTTATATTCGAGGAGTTGTTAAACATTAAACAAATCCTGAACATTTGCGCATTCTGACCGCACTTTGAGCTCTGCTCTTGAGTTGCATTTGCGTACTGCCTGCTGCCTCCTGCTTCCTGTCTCCTGCTTCCTGCCTCTTGTCCCTCAGTCATTTGTGAATATGCACATTTAATATGCACCACATGCACTGACAGGCCTGCGACTCCAACGATGGCTGCTTCGAGCCCAAGCTGACTCTCTGGCCGGTCACTCGCCATGATGCATGCACAACATGCACTCGCAATCAAACATGTCCATCGAGAGAGACAGAGAGAGAGAGCAAGAGAGACAGCGCGCATACCATTTGCAACATTCGCGTTGTGTTGTGTTGTGGGCGAAGCTTAAGACGCTGCTGCGCTGCGGCACTGAGTACGACGCACAGCTGCCGACTCGCTGCTTATTTGCATACAACACTTTGACGCATTGTTCCCGAAAGCCAGCCTGCGGAACAGCGGGAAACACATGCTGTGCCAACTGCTGCTACCTTTTCACTCCCACTCTTGACTTGAGCACTAATTAAAAGCAAATTTAAGCATACTCACACTCACACTCACACTCACACAGTCTCCAACTACCCAACTACAGATGCACGAATTTGCCAAATGATTAAGTTCACAAACGGCTCACAAGACGGCTCCGACGGGGCGTATGACCTACGTAGTAGACTTTGGGGCCAACCGATATTGCCATTGCCATTGCCACTGCCATTGCCATTGCCATTTGCCTTTGTCTTTGATTGGAAGGCGCGCTTCGCTCAGCAGCCAAATGAGTGTTAATTAATACGATTTTAATCAGCAGACAATCGAACAAGTCGGCAGTACTTGGAATACCTGCCTGACTGCCTGCAAGCCATCATTAACCCATTTAAGGTGCAAATCCAATTAGGCAAAAGCGTTCAGCAAAATTTTAAGCCACACAAATTGGTAAATTGAAATTCGCTCAGTGTGTTTGTGTAGCTGTGTGTGTGTGTGTGTGTGATTGAAACAAACTTTAATTAAATTCGATTTTAATTGTGTCTTAGACAGTCTGCACAGATTTTCAATGTCACAACGAAATGCGCCTAATTTATGGGCTTCATTAATGGCGACACAGCGAGAATATTTTGAAGGCAATTATCCTTCAGTTTGTTACTTAAAATTTAACTGAGATTTAGTAATGGAAGGCACTTGAGCTTAATCAACTTTTGCTGGTGAATTTTCGGGTTTAAAAAACAAATAAGAATAATATGCAGAGTTGTTGTCCTAGAGCAATGTGAAAAGAGATTCAAATAAAATAGATTCTTTGTTAAAACCTTGGCATACTTTACAATTTTATTTTGAAGATACCTTCAGGCATATTATTCAAAATTAGGATCGGTATTGTCATACTATTGTAGTTAGTATGTTATCCCAACAACAGAATCAAAATCGCATTCCAAATATATAATCTTAAATATTTTCTTCATTTCATATCAATTTCCTAGTTCTTAGCTGACGATTTAAACAATGAATTCCAACTCAGCATTTAGAATTCATTGCTTATTGAACCATTTTTCAATTTTTGCATGCAATTATTTTCATATAATTTAAAAATATTTTCATAACTTGCAAATAGCAGACAAAAATTAATATTCACTTGCTCTGAACAAGAAACTTCGTTTCTTTTCGTTTTTGGTTTGCGGTTGACTATTCGTGTAACGCTCTTTAAGCGAACATTGTTTTGGGAGCGATACGATTGAAGAGGCTCTCACAATGAGGTTCGGCAAGTGAGCAGATAACACAAGAGTCTTTAGAAACGCTCTTTACTTTCTTAAATATATGTACACACAAGAGTCTATAGAAACGCTCTTTACTTTCTTAAATATATGTACACATGCATACCGAAGACAATTTTGCTTCGTTGAAATACCAGAGCGTAAAATATGCCCGATCGCAAGCGATCTCGTTAAAGAAACATCGGTTGCTCTTTGAGAATAGAATTAATGAAATGGCAAATCTAATTAAATATGGTCGATAACTTATTAATTATGAAATGGCAAATCTCATTTAATATTGTCAATAACTTACATACCTCTTAGTCGTTGTTTTCAGCTATCTTGTATGCCAGCAAGCGAAATTTTGGTATTTAGTCATAATAAATATGCGTTTGAGCATACATGGTATGAAGCTGCTAAGCTGCTTGAGTTACATCGCTTTTCTTAAATAGCTTTCTTTTTTTATTGAAGAAAATTCGTGCCTTGTGTACTGAAATTTCCTTAGCTTTTGGTATTCACAGTTGTATTATTTATATTAAATTTTTCTGTGTAAAATTTCGCTACGAAAAAAGATTTTTGCATTTACAGCATTTCAAAGCAGTTTCAATAAATGCTTCTGTCTCAGGCATGTTTTTCAGTTTCATGAAGCTTGAATATAAACAATTTTTTTTGCAAATATTATCACTGATTGATCAATAGAGCAATCTTATACAAATCTTATATAATATTATCTGTAGCTCTAATACTTCTTCTTTTTTACATTTTACGAATTATTTATTTTAAAAATTTGTTTAATTCACCTGCTATTTTAGATATTTCATAGCACTTTTCTAATAATCTTTATATTAAAATCTCTACAGCTCGAGCCATAAATCATTTGGCTGCTCTAAAAGCAGCCGGCGGCTAAGTGAAAATCTTTTAAGAGCACCCAAGTAATGCACATAAATAATAAATACAACGCGAAATTAACTTTCCGGCGACAGTCGTGCTCCACGTGCCTGTCCGGTTTGCCGGTGTCCGCCGCGACATTGACTAGAGCACAAAACAAACATTGTGAGCCGGGCACCGACGCTAATATACTCTATTTGCTGATTAAAAGTGGATAATAGGGCATGAACTAATTTCTGTGTATGCATGGAAATACTATCTATAATAATAATATTTATTCATCTATGAAAGCCCCTGAATTGACTTTAATTAACTAACTCAGGGAGAGCATTATCTAGTCGGTATATTAAAATTTCTTTTATTTTCTCTGTGCTATGTTACCTAGACTGGCGTCAACTATTTAGAAATGCAAAGCACATTGAAAGTTGAAAGCGTGCAACGGTTGGTTTTTTCGGCTTTGGATACGGTTTTTGCTTTTAAGGTGCCAAAAGTAAACAAAAAATTGCTGGGCAAACAAAAAAAAAAAAAAAAAAAAAAAAGTGAGAGAAAGCCGAAAAGAAACTGTCAACGCACGCCGTAAGTTGACAGGCGTAGCTGTTGTGGTTATAGGCAAGGGGCGGGGACAGTCGGAGTTGAGGTTGAATAAAAAATCTCAGTGCGCCAGCTATAAAAATCATAAATTTTATTATGTATTAATGTCGCGGGTGCCGTTAGCGGTGACGTCGACACTTTTTTTTTTTGGAGTTGGAGTTGGCTGTATATATGAATTATTCAAAGACCTTAGCATACTTTTCAGCGCGCTCAAGTTTAAGGTCACAAAAAATGGCGAGCGAAATGTACTTTAAGGCTAGCAGAGAACAATGAATGGCTCTCTCTCTCTCACTGCGTGCATATTTGACAATTTTATTAGATTAAGTTTCATATAAATGTGTTGATAATGCCAGCCAGACATTGTCTAGACAAGACACACACAGCTGACATTTGAGCCCGGAGAGTGAAAGGTGGCAACAGTTTGCTAGAGACTGCAATGGGTAACAGGCTAACAGGCAGACAGGTGGCTCATAGCTGCATTGGATGGTTGTCATAAATGCCACAAAATCCGCACGAATGCAGCAATGCAAAATTAATAGCTGTTGCATTCGACTGCTGAGTGGATCAATGTTTGTCTAGTATGGTTGGCATGCACAGAATGTCTTCGACTCAATCCCTACTCTATTCCCATTCCCATTCCCACCATCATCATCATCATCATTTGGCTAAAATGTCAAGGGCAACGTACGTACAGTCTGTAGTGGAGAAAACAATTTTTTTTTTTTTGCTGACGTAGGTGTGTGATTTATGCAAAGGAAATCGTATTTGAATTTTTATTTTGTTTTTGTCATTTTGCCATGGCATTGAAGTGCTCTAAGCCTTTAATCGCTGTCCGGCTAAAAAGTTGAGAAAAATTGTTGCAGGAAATTGCTGTGACAGAGTTTTCTTTAGATACAGGGTGTTGCAGTTGGAAGATTGGCAGAGCTAGATTTTTATAAACCAAAAGAAAATACTTGAGAACATTTTTCTTTGTATTTATTCTAATAATTCCACTTGTGCTTGACTTGGCCAAACATCTTGGCTAAGCACCCTGTATTTTATTTGCTATAAGAAACATTCAAAGTGACATTTGCATTTTATTGTTGAATGCCGGGCATTACAACGCCAACTTTCCGCTCTTTGGCTTATTGTGCAATATCCTGGCTGCTGCTGCTGCTGCTGCTGCTCCTTCTGCTGCCTTTCCTACTTCAACATCTTTTCATGCTCTTTCACTCTCTTGCCTCTGAGTGTGTCTGCATGAAATAAGAGTTAATCTTGCGTCCACTGGGAATACACTCACACACACACACACACACACAGATACACGCATGCTGAATCGCCAGCATCTTTCGTCTCTGTAACAGATGTCCTTGATATTTCATTTGATGCTTGCTCGCTTTCTTGCGATATTTCAAAGGCAAATGTCGTCTGCCTTAGATTTGGCTGCAATTTTCTTTTCTTTTGTGCGACATCAAAGTGCAGCTTCATCAAGCAAAAATCTCTGCTGCCTCGACAAAGCCGATAAGGCAGCGAAAGTGCCTGCTCATAAGCCAAATGTGCCACAAAGTATGCAATAATATTGTAACAATCGAATTGGCAACGCGTCAGCTATGCCATGCCATGCCATGCGCCCTTCTTTATGCTTTTAATAATATTTTAATAGAAACAGCAAGGAGCACACATTTATCCTGTGACTATTTTGTGGCCGGTGGTTGCTTTTGATGTCGCTGCTCAAGCAGCTGGAGACATTTTGATGGATGGATAGACGTCGGGAGGCATAAGTAAAGTTGTTACCATCCAAAACTTACAATATCATAAATCATATGGGCTGGTTTATAAAGCATTGCCTAAAGGTAGTTTAACTGTAGCATAGGCTTTGATGTGGGAAGAAAAGAAAAGAATAAAACGTTTTTTTTAGGTTTTTATGTTGAAAAATATTTTTAACTTGCATATGTTTTAGTTCGGTTTTAAGCACTTAAATAATTTTTATTTATTTATTTTTATTTTTTCTCAAGAGTCAATGATTTTATCTATTAAGTCGTCCGAGATAACAATTACCCCTTTGTGAACTTTGTCATCTATAGATTCTGCCCTTTTGCCTTTTTTTTTACTTTTAAAGTAAGCTGTTGCTGTTACTTAAATAATATAGAAACAATTTCTAAATATATAAATATATAATGTGTATTTTGTAATACATTAAATGCAATTCAAGAATTAAACATAAAAGATACAAAATTAAGCACTTATAAAATTTAATAAAATATATAAAATTTTAATGGCAAATTATATATTAAAATATGAACTTTTCATATATATAAAAATGATAAAAAAAAAAAAAAACAATAAAAAAAAATTAAAAAATTACAAATAAATCAATAAAAATAAACAAATAAAAATAAAATACATTGCATTACTATTTTAAGGTATTTTTTTATTATTATTTTTTATTATTTTTCTTAACATTTTGAAATGTTTTATTTACGTTGTAAACTACGTATATTCCTGACTATACTGCACTGCAGTTCAACCGAGATTCAAGATTCTTTTCATATATTCAACTCAATTTGTGAGTGCCTGACGATATTATTGCTAGAGCATTTTAATTTCGCTGTTGCTCTTTAGGTTGTTCTTCTCAGCACATCACATGTTTCTATGCTTCCTTGTTGCATAATTATTCATGACACTCGTGACATGACACACGACTCGTACGTTGCCTTAGATATACACAATCTCTCTCTCTCTCTATCTCTATCGTTCCCTGGTATCGTGTGGCTTATTAAATGTTGCGGCTGCGTGCGTGTGGTATATTTTCAGCTTCAGTGATACAAAATAATTGGGACATGTTGCCCAGGTGTGGAGTGGGCCAGCATTACTAAGGTCAAATCATTGCTTGTTGCTGGGCTTGTTAGAAGACGTATTGTGCCTTGTTAGCTGGCCCTACAGCTATTGATTTGGGCAACTCAATACCTTTGGGGGCGAAACGCGCTCGTATTGTAAATATATCAAATATATATATATATATATATATGTTTTTGGGGACATTTTTAATTAAAACTTTCCATCCGATGACTTGACCAAAAGATGGAGCAAAATTTCGACATAATAAGTTAGCTGGCCATGAGTCAGCCGTAAGTTAAACTGTTAGCTTTTGTCAGCTCAGCTTTGTACTTTTTTTACCTGTCTGCGCGCAGCTTTAACTTAATTTTCCAAGGTAATTAACTCCCATCTGTTGACGTTAGCAATGGACACCATTAACACTGACTCCGTTGTTTGGGCAACAAAATACCTGCTCTGACTTTGCAAAAAAATGGTGAGGTGACAACAAAGGCCATTATAAAGTTGGGAATTTGATATAAGCTGCAGTTAATCAACGAAAAAAAACTACAAATTATATTTTTGTTAATATTTAATATTTATATTTAAAAAAATTAACAAAACAAAAAAGTAAATATATGGTAACAGAATACAAATATTTAATATTGAAAAATATTTAAAATTCATATTTAACAAAAAAAAAAAAAAAAAAACAAATAAAATAAATCAATAAATATATAAATTAAAAAATTGAAATTAAAACAAAAAATAAATAAATAAAAAAATAGTAAAAAAGATTAAAAAGAAAAATATAAAGATAAAAATTAAAAAAAATTTGTATAAAGTAATAATATAAAAAATAATAAATTATACATGTTTTTTAATAGTTAAAATAATAATGTAATATTTAATATATCAATATAAATATATAAAGTATATTACAAAATGTAATACAAAAATATTTTAAAAATAGTTTTTATAAAAATAATATACATATATAGTTTTGTTATGTTGTTATTATAATATATTATTATTTATCTTTTCATAAAATATTTACTCTAGTTCTTTGGATCCATGAACATAAATTTATAATAAATCTATAACAATTCTCTTTAACTGTCTAATTATTCTCCAAAATATATTTAGCTTGCATTCTCTAATAAATAAAATGCAAATCAAACTGAAAAACTTTTGTAACTCAGTTTGATTTTGATTTATTTACAATTTTTGTTTCGTTTTATCAAATTTCACAGTTTAAATCCCATTATAGCCCTTTGGCCATGTGTGCCATGTTTAGTGGAACAGAAAGTTGTTTGTTCTTGTTCAGTATTTGCGCTCAGATTTTCATGTTGCCTGTGCAATGGCTAAAGTTTAAATTGCGAAATCTGTCTCGCTCGATTAACGTTGCGAAGGGAATCAGAGAGAGAGGAAGAGAGAGTTTGGCAGAAGGAGAGAGAGACAGACGAGCCAGTCACTGGAAAACTTTCAATGGACAAGCGTGGCTTATTTGCATTTTTAATTAACTAACAAGTGCTTGCAATTATGGGAGGCCGAAGTCCAGAGACAGCATTACCATATTCATATGCATGTGCATAATGACAGCTGTGGGCGTCCGCCTGCTGCCATAAATCAATTAGGCGTAAATCTGTTTTGAGGCAACTGTACTTGGCATAAATTGCCAGCTGTGTGTATGTCATTTGTTTGCCAGCATGCATGTTTCGAAAATTTTAATTACTTTAATTACCAAACATTAGCGAACATTTTTTGTGTGTGTGTTGGTTGATCATATTAAGAGTGCCATACGTCATGGGTAAGCTGTCAGAAGTTGTGGCATGCCTTGTTAGGTGGCACATGTGTTGCCACATTCTGTCAGTTTATGTCATGAATACGTTAAGCGTTTGCCACTTTGACAGCCGCCGTTGGCGTTCAGCCCAAAAAACTTTAAATTCACTTTTGACATTCATTGGAAGGCAGGCCTAGAAGGCAAAGTTCTTCTTTGGCTCTGCTACATATCCTCTGCGCATGCCATCCAGTTGCATTTACCCCACGATTGCAGTGCAATACAATTTGACAAGCTGAGCGTAACTACGCCAAATAATGCCTGACAGCGCAAATATTTTAACAATTTCGATTTTGCCACGACTATCGAGCAAGCTGACAAACTGACAAACTGACAAACTGACTGAGGCGCTTGCTTGGCTTACCTGTCTGGCTTTGGCTTTCTTTGGCTGTCATTGGGTGACTGAAATTTTGCAGCGCTGGCATAAATCAAATGTGATAATATTTTATAGCACATATTTGGTCATGTTTTTAGCTTGATTTCTGTCTGCTCGTGCGCAACTAATTCGGTAATCAATTACAGTTATTTTCCCATGCACACAGACATTGAATTTCAATAAGCTCTTATGTGGTTACACATACATAAACATACAAACCATATGTATGCATGTATATATTTTTATAAATTTTATTTTTTTGCTTGATCGCACAGCGAGAATTATGCGACCTGTTGTGCCGCATGGAAGCAGCCAATTTACCAGGCGTATGTGCAATATTTGCGTGCACCCTATAATGCTTGGGGTGTTTCGATTCGAAAAGGAATTGTGAGAGAAAATATAAGACTATATTTAGTGTTAGGGAATAGGGAAGGAAAGTAGACTCAATAGACACCTCATGCAGTTTCCTCTGCCATCCTCATGCTCTATATTACTTTATTTATCTTCCTCTCCCTCTCTCTCTCTCTCTTTCTTTCTTTCTCTCTCTCTCTCTCTCTCTCTCTCTCTCTCCTCTCTCTTCTCTCTCTGTCTCCCGCTTCCCTTTCTCAGTCTCTCTCTATCTCTCTGTCTTTATGAAAATTGTTGTCGGTTCTTTTCTAACTCTTTTATATACTTCAAAGACTTACTCTGAAAACATATTTTTATTTGACAAACTCTCGTTAATTATAAACAGATTGAGTATATTAAATTTTTCAAAAGTCGCTTTGATTAATTATTGGTTTTACTTCAAAGCTAAATCTATGCCATTTTTAATAAAGCTAAATATTCTTCAAAAATTCGCTTCGGTTGCCAGCGTTTAAAGAATGAGAAATAATTTGGTTTGACTTGGTTCAATGCTTGTTTCGAATGTTCAATTCGCGGTCTATTAATGTAATGAAGCGTTTCAATGTAGATTTGCTTTCATTGCAATCTGACTGAGTCGTCAAATATTTCATACACAAATTCTTACGTAGCTTATACGTAAATAAAGAAATATTACTAAAAATTCAATGTAAAACAAAAAAATAATAAAAAACTAAGAATTTATTAGAAATATGTTAAATAAGCTCTAATAAAAAATATATTTTTATCCAAAGTCTTCTCTCAATTTTTGGCTTTTGCTTTATATAACCTTTAACTAAAGCGCATTCATGCGGCTTGGCAGACTCTGAAAATATAGAAAAATTCTTGTTATTCTGCAACTCGAAATGTGGCTCAAACAGTTCACTTACCGCCCACACTCGTTGCCTGCTGCGTAGCACATAATATTCGTGTCGCGACATTCAAATGAAAAATGATTGCCTGCTGTGACTTTTTTTTTTATTTTTTGGTGGTAGCACAATTCACGATTTACGTGGGGTGCTGTATACGTATATGTGTATGTGCTTTTAAAGTGTGCGTGGCTGCATACGTTGTATAAATAAAATTACGCATACGCCCCCTTGTTGACGTACAGTGAAGAGTAAATAATGTTAACTTAAAGCCAAGCCGATTCGCAACGAGAGACTGGCCCTCATGGCTGTCTGACCTACCGCAATTGCCGCAGACAACAACAATGACAACATACACACAAACAAACAACACAAACTATGCTTAATTGCAAAGAGGTTCTGGGACCTCCAGCTTGACTCTCGGCAAGTCAAGTAAATGTCTCAATAAACTGCAAAAGTTGCCTCGGCGCACCGCTTGGGAGCACGACTTAACCTCAATTTTGATTAACAATGTCTGGCAATGAAGCTGTCAACGTGCGGCTACAACGACTACGAACCTGAGCCCAAACTCCGTCAACGCATCTTCCCTTGGGGCAACTGCAAGACCTACTAGTCGGCCAGGTTCTTACTTGTGGGTTCGGGGTCGTGTCTATGCGGGCGCACAGCGAGCCTGAAAAATGAGCACAATTTGTTTGTTGGTTTCCCAGCTGTGGCTCTGGCTCTGTGGCTGTGGCTTGCAGTCAGTCACTTGGGTAAAGCTCGACCTCGACATCAGTTAAGCGCAAATATATATTTTATTTGTGTACATTATTCATTTGCTAATAACATGTTTATGGGCAAACGTTTGACGTTGCCACTTCTGAAATTGAGATGTTGCCTTCTGCGATGCCTGCTCCACTTTTAGCTGCATTATGTACTGCTCCAGCTTACTGGGCATATTTTGTCGCAGATTTACGGTGGGCGTGGCCGCTGCCGTATCCATGCGTCGTTTGGCACGGAAACGCTGACGTAGCTCCCTAATGCCAAAGGCGGGCACTTCAATGCACAGAAAATAGGCTAGCTCCATGCCGCTAATGAGCGAACAGCCCAGAAACAGTCCAGCAATGCCACCAAAGCTAACTGAAATAGAATCAGATATTTTGATTGAAGCAATGTCAATGTCAAATAGTTAATCAGCTATTTAGTATATTGTAGACATAGTAATAATTGATTTACTTATTGATATAATTGAACTAAACTTGTATTTGACTTAAGATAGTTATAAACAATTGGCAATTATTCAAAATTATTTTAATTATTTAATTATTGCGTCGAATTGTTTTTTTATTGATTTATTAATTTTTTATTTTTTGCACGAAATTTTCTTTTTGGCAATAAAAATAATTGCTTCGGCCTTAATTTTATTTTTTTTTTTTTTTATTAATTTAACATTTTTTGTATATGTTGAATTATTTATCTATAGAAAATAGTTTAAGGCACATATATAAAAATAATTATTATATTATTATTATGTGTGGCTGTCTGTGAATTAAACAAAATTAGATAGATGATTTTAAAAAGAATGAAAAATTATATATACAAAATTAATTGAGTGCATTGTACTAAATTTCTCATTACTTTGTTTAACGCCATGAAATAAAAATAATTATTTTTAGTTTAAAAAAAAATTTAAAAAAAAAAAAAAAAAAAAATTATAATAATAAAATTTTTTTTTTATATTGTTGGCATTTTATTTTTGGTTGATTAATGGTTTAACGCATATTTTAGTTCAATAAAAAAAATATGTTTAGCTTAATATAGAAATAAGTCTAACTAATTGTGAAATGAATAATTATTTGTATGTTTAACTGCTTTAAACTACATTTGATGGGCAAATGACAAACTTCATTAGCAACAAAAACTAACTCTAGCTGAAATAAAAACAACAAAACACAAATCAAAGATGTATACGAAAAGAAAATGCTCAATGGGTTACTCAATCATTCGGATTCCTATTTTTTTCGCGTATTGCATATGCTTCTGCTGTGTGCTGTGGCATTTACTAACCCATTAAGTCGACCCAGCCAAATACCAAACTGGTGCGATACACCATCATGGTCTCGAAACGGAAATGCACATCCAAGTCCACATATGATAAATTGCCAAGCACTTCCGGCGGGAGAAAAGACGGACGCACATCGTTGATGTAGTTGAGCGAGTAACAGTTGCGAAAGCATTTGCAGACCATGCCCTCATAATTGCTGCGCACAAAACGCTCCTCGCCCGGCTGATATGAATAGAGTAGCCTATCTATATATGTGTAAGAGTGTGTGTGTGTGTGTGTGGGTATGAAATTAAAAGTGGCCCACAGTAAGAGTTTTGGCATGTTTGCTACGCACCATTGTGTCTCGCCAGGCAATCCAAATCCTGGGCGCGACACGACCGATACTGGCCTGCAAATGGACCAGAATTTCAAGTCTGTAGTGCGGTCAAGTCGTACGTGCTTACCCGGCGGAAAAAGCAAGTCCACTGTGCAATTACAGTAGCGCACCAAGTACTCCTGATGGCACTCCGATTGGCAATTCTCAATCATGTAAATGTAGCCCAGCAATGACTTGAAGTCGCGACTATTGCGCTCGTCCTGGCAAGAAAAGTATAAAGGGTTAATGAAAAAATGGGATTGAAATATGCATATATATATATTTCTTTTTAAATAAATTATTATATTGTATTTCATTCTATAAAGTTCTTAAACTTCCTTTTTGAGAATTGTTGAAAGAAAGGTTTGTAAAATGGGAAATAATTTGATTAAAAGTTTTAATAAATATATTTCGATTGAATTTGTTATATTGAAAATTGTATTTTGTAAAGCAGTTCAAACTTTTATAAAGTTGTCGTTCCAGGCAAAATTATCTAAAACTTGTCTACTTATCCAAGACTCTAATATGGAAAATATTGATATTGGTTGATGCGTTGTCACGAATGTTAGATGAAGATATGAGTAGAGTCGTAGAGTAAGCTTGAGATTAAACAGTAACTCATAATTAAAGATAAAGATATCTGCATATGTATGATTATATTAAATATAAATTATTGAAGTCTTATAATAGAGCTTTTGATTAACTTATTTTAGTTGGATGAAACAAATAATGAAATGAAACAGAAAACTAACGACTCATTATCATAGAGCTGAGCTTGCAAAAAAGAGTAGACCGTTTCATTATTAACGCTCTGTTCGCAAGATTAAACGAAAGAATAATACTCACTCGCTCTTTGCCTGTGCAAAGGTTTTCTATTCTTTTCGTTTCGTGTACGCTCTTTAAATGAACATCGTTTAGTGAGCGATGCGACTGACACTCGCACAATGTGGCTGAGTAAGTGAGCAAATAATTTTGAAACTCTTTGTAAATCATCTTCACATGCACTTGCACAAGCATATACGTAATTCACGTACACAATTGATGTGTTCAGCGAACACACTTTCGCATGCATACCAATACATATGCAAAAGACTTTTTGCTACACTTAACTCGATCGTGTGCTAGCGAAAGAAAAAGAAAACAAATGGTTGCGAGCCGATCACGAACGAGCTCGTTAAAGAACCGATGCAATCGATTGCTCTCTGTTTTTTCTTAAAGTGTGCGTGAGAGACACTTATTTGCAGACATTGAAAAACAGTGATATGCTAATGAGCAATGCATTATCATGATAATATTTCATTATGTTAGCATATCTATGATGCATCAGTATTTTCGTTATCATTATTGCTATTAATATTATCTGCAATTCAGGAATGTAACTGAAAAATCTCTTCAGCGTAAAGCCTTCTATAGATCGCACAAATTTGTAGTTAATAATATATAGGACTTGGCTTATCTAATAAATTACTTAACGAGACTAATATTTGCATGACAATGAGCATATTATTAATCAGCTATTATAAGATATAAGAGAAACGTGTGTACGGACTGGATCAGTTTGGAATTTAATCAAATTTCTAATAAAATATTTAATTAAAAGAATTAATATTAGTAATACGATATTTGAGACTATAAGAGATAATTGAACCTGGTTAGATACATCTGACTCCCATACAAGACCTACTATTTTATATAGCTCTCACTTTTATCTCATTTCTGGCATTAATTATTGTTATATTTATAATATGTTATATTAACTATACAACAAATTTGTATAAATAGACACCACTAGATAGATTTAACTTCCATGCAATATCTAATATGGACTTCACATTAATCAAATTCACTTTCACTCGAAACACGATAAAATATGATTATTGCTTGTCTGCAACAATGTTTGAAATAAAATACATATGTTCAAAAATGTCCAACACAAAACATTGCAAACTAACATCAAACACACATTGACGCTGATCCGAGCTGACGGAACGTGTTTCATTGTCGTAAAAGTAAATTGTTGGCTCAATTTCGAGAGTTGTTTCCGTGTCGGCAGGTATACGAAATGGATCCTTGTGCCAGACATATGGTTCCGTGACCATGACATCGATGCCCTTTTCATTGGTTCGGCCCGGCCAATGTTTGTCCGGCTGTATGAGCACACGCACAAATAGAGCGCTCATGGGCCCGGCGGAACCGGTGCGCCAGGGCCACAGGGGATCCAGCAGTTGCATGCGTTTGCCTTCAACGGTTTCCAGTGAATTGAATGCCCAACAGAGGCCGTTCTTGCTGCGTCGCTTTGAGAAGATCTCACAGCAATTGTGCGGGAATTTACGCCACTTGCAATCGGTCAGTAATTCATCACATTTCCAGGTCATGAAGTCGACGACATGACTGAAGTTGATGTGGCTCAGCTGTTGGGTCGGCTCGTTGCGCAACTGCTCAAAGGACTCAAAGTGGCCAAAGGACATGGCGTCATAGCTACTGACGATGCGCTCAAACAACTTTAGCTGCGCAACATCGCTGACATTCGCCATAAAACGTTGCTTGGCCAGGGGCAAACGCTGCCAGTTGAGGCGATTGTGATTGCATATGGTGATGACCGGAAATGCAATACGATAGACCGGAAAGCGCGTACTATCCACAACAGTTTGAAAGTTACCATCGTTGTAGCGCTGCGACAGTATCAGACACACATAGACAGCGCCCAGAAATGCAGAGATGAATGTGCACAGCCAGACGAAGCGCTCCCAGCGACTGGCCTGCGTTGCCAGCAGCTTGTCCAGACCATGGATCGTGGTGCGTTTGCCAAAGCTCATGGCCAGCCGCCAGCCAGCCTTACCCAGCTGACGCAGCACAACATTGCGAGCGGGTAAGGAGCGTGGCTGCACTTGCAGTGAACGCGCTGGTGGTAAATATGCCAACGTCATGGCTGGTTAACAACTGAATCAGTTGCAAACTCATTTCGAGTCTTTTATAGCAATGCGCTGAGCAGGCTCTGCGTGCAGGAATGTTTTTTTTTTTTAGATAATTAGATACTACTTAGCCAAGTCGTGCTCACTAACGTGTTAAACGCCTATTAAACTAAAGCTGACCACAAGGGTCACAAGTCAGACAAAGTGTTTGCCGCACGCTGCCCAAGGGACTTGACATGATTTGCATCAATGTATTATCTATATACGTCAACACTCATTCACCTCTATACATATATATTCATATATATATGTATATACATATATATGTCAAGCTAATTGGACAAACTGTTTGTCAACCCAATCGATTGCAATCAATGCCAAATGATTTGCAAACAGAGATAAACGAAAAATATATTCAACTATTCTAAGATGGAATTACGTATGCTCTATGAGGAAGAAAGGATACTTACTCTAGGAGAAAAATTTAAAGTACTTAATAAGTAAGATTTTATTTTCATTTACATACACGTGGGAATGAAGTATTAATTATGGTGAGATACTTTTTAATTCAGAAAATTATTAGTACACAAATTTTAAAAAATTTTGTTATTAAGAAATTATTATTAAAGAATTATTAATAAATTTCACATATCAAAATTAAATCTGAAAGCCAACTCTAACTTGATTAATCCAGCTCAAGCTGTCTATGCCTACGCTTTAACCTTGGTGTTAGACCCTTTGCTCGTAAAGGTAGAGTAATCAGCTTGAGTTCTAAGTAAGCCAATGCTGCCATATAAAGGACTTGACCCAGTGGCATTGCAAACACAATATGTTTCTCAACCGAGTGAGAAAAGTGAAACGGAATCGACCGCTGATAGCTGCCTGGAAGCAGCAAAAGCAGCTGAAGCAGCAGCAACAGCTAAAGTCGAGCTGTGAGTCGGATTGGATAGAGTTGATCAAACGTTATTCAATTGGCTCGCATATACATGGATTCTATCAGCTATTTTGGCCCTCAATGCGACGACGTATGCGGTGAGTGAATTGAGTTAGATAAATGCTCTTAGTTCCCCAACAACTACACTTGCTCTGCTGCTCAGTTTGCTGTGGAGCTTGGCGCTACTTTGCGCCCTAATAGTGCTCATCTATGTGACATATTTGCTGGCAGAGCGACATCAGCGCAAACAGTTTCATACGATCGTCGATGACTCGCATTGGCCCATTGTAAATATAGCGTTTCCAGCGATTTTGGTGTGCAATAGAAATCACTTGAACTGGTCACGTTTGCCGGAGATAAGAGAACGCTATAATATCAGCGATGCAGAGTTGCCTTTGGTTGAGAGAGCGCTGACAGCCTATGATGCCGTTACTACATCGCATCTGGATGTCTTTGAGAGTCTGCGGGGAGAGCCATTAGAGACGCTCGATCATCTCAATTTCACACAGATCGCCATTGAGATGGCTTGGCGCTGTGATGAAATGTTTAGTGATTGCAGTTGGCAAACGATGACACGTAATTGCTGTGAACTCTTCCGTCCACGACGTCTGCCACAAGGTCCATGCCTCTCTTTCAATGAGCTAGAGAAACGACCGAGTGCTGAGACGGGCTTAGGGACGGGCATAAGTTTTCGTCTGATGCTGAATGCGGATAAGCATGCGCCTGGCAATCGAGAGTCGAAAGGTTTTGTGGTGCGTATAAACGATGGATGCTTCAAAGTGAATCTGTTCGGAATTGGCGTCCATAAAATAATTTCTATTTTAATATAAATTCATCTAGCTGGATGTCGTGGAGCCAGGTGTTTGGACCGGTTTTCCTATGAATGTGCCTCCTTATGCAGACCTCAATATCGGCCTCAGTGCTGTCTATCATTTCTATGATAGCGGCACGTATTCCATGGATAGCACCCAACGTGAGTGCCTAACGGACTATGAGCATGATAGCCATCAGTTTCTGACACTGTTAGGCTTTCAATATATGCTGGAGAATTGTCAGGCCGAATGCCAGCAGCATTATATGCTGACCTATTGCAACTGCACATTGGATCTGTTCTATCCGCCCTCGAATTATGTTGCCTGCAAGCTCAAAGATCTCCCTTGCCTAGCGGCACACAATCATCTCTTGCAGAATTTCGAACAACCTGGCGAACAGGAGTTTGTGGCCCAAAAGGAAGCAGGACTCGTCTGCGATTGCCTATACAACTGCAAGTCTCTGACGCTGCTAACCGATGTGCGTCAAAGTGTTTATCTGCCATGGCAGATGGGCAATGGCAGCGATAAAGACTATTCACAAGCGAATAATCGTTCGATTTTTGTTAATTTCTTCTATAACAAAGGCGTTATTTTGGTCTATAAAACTAGCCTCATATATAGCTGGATCGATTTGATTGGTATGTGAATTTTGAAGAAATTTGATTATAATTAAAATATTTATATATATTTAATTGTTATTGTATGATTATTATTTGATAATATTTAGTTGAGCTCAGGTTTTTTATAAAGCAATTTCGATTCATTATTTATCTATTAATCTATAATCCACATAACTTCATTTTCAGTTTCCTTTGGTGCAATTTTTCAACTCTGCCTAGGCTGTTCGATCATCAGTCTGCTTGAGCTTTGTTATTTTGCATTGTTCGATGTGCCTCGTTTTTTCTGGACGCACTATGAATCAAGGCGAATTTGTTAAGATTGTTTAATAAAAAACCAAGTGCCGGCGCTACCCTCTTATGTATGCTATGCATTTTGTTTTTGTATTTATTGCAAGTAGTTCATGGTCTGGTGCATATTGTAGAGCTCTGGACTTGGCTTGACATATGCAAAGCAATTGCTGGCAAATGCCTTTTGTTCTTTCACATCATTCTCTGGGGCAAAATGTATATTTGTTGTAAGTCTTTATATATTTTAGATGTGAGTTCGAGCGAAGCATTGCTAAAGCTTTCGAGTAAGCTTTTATATAAGGATGTAGCATTCAAGCTTAAAGCACGTGCAAGCAGTACAAGTTGCAAGCAGTGCAGGAAAAAAGCTAAATATATCGAAGGGAATATGAGATATGAAACATCGAATTAAAAACATAGTAAAACATGGAACATTTCGATAAAAATTCTAATAGAATGTCGCATGTGAAATATAGAAATTCTAAATGTAGAATATAGAATTTAAATATAGAACATAGGCATAGAGCAAAGCGAAGAAAATATCGCATATTGAGCATAAACTTAGATGGCTTGATTTCGTTTATAGGAAAACTAAAGCAGTTCAATTTTTACATTTAGTTACTCTACTCACCGCTTGAGGAGGATGTTTACAGATAAACAATTTGCTCAAATTTCTTGTTGACATTTGTTTTTATGTAAATTGTTCTTGTAATTATATGATTTTTGTTTTTTTTTTTGTTTAATATATAATGCCTTTACATATTTACATTACACTATTTTTCTGTATTCATAATAAAGTCATTTATTTATATATATATATATTTTTTTGTATTATTTTATTATACTATCGTCACCAATATATTTTTTGACATGTGAAATTCTTAAGAAACGATTAGTGAAAATGTTTTAAAGTATTTCTAAGAAAACAAATGTTCTTTTTGCCTATCTTTTCATTGGTTAGTTCCAAAAAGTAATCCCCGCATTTCAATAATTTATTACACTTGTTCATATCAGTAAGTGAATTTCTGCACAGCTGATTAGCTGCATATATAAGACTCTAGCAGATACCACACTGGCCAATAGTCTCCGACCAAACAATATTAATTATGTATTCTTCAATGAAACTGATTGCTTGTGTGCTCATAGTTGCCCAGTTACTGGGCTCAATTCAGTGCGGAGTTTACGATCATACGGATAAATGGGTCCTTTCCGACAAGTCGAAGGCTTTTCCCGAAAACGCTGTTCTGGGTGGCTATGATTCATACGGTTATGAGAACTACGTGGGACGTGTGTTTTACACAAATTCAGTTTTACCAGCACGTGTTAGGGCCGAAACTGGTAATGCCACCTTCAACACAGAAACTTTAGCCAATCAGGCCTCCTCCTACGAGCTGTTGGTGTCCAATGAGACGATCAGCTATGACTGGGTACGCAGCTATGATGGATTCTTGGAGAAGCATGCTGTATCTGTGGGCACAAATGCTGCAAATGATCGCGTTTACGTCTGCCGTGCCAGAACTGATGGCGGAATTTTCATTGGCACCCTGTTGCTGGCGCAAAAGATGTGCATTATCCGGTATGAGAATTTGCCACTAAGACAGTTTGCCAAATATGAGGTACTTATCCGAAAAACTAACACGGAAATATGCAGACCATTCCAGAGCAAAGTAATTGAAATGCTTGGGCAGTAAATTTTGTAAATTGTAATTTTAATATATTTATGATATATTATTATATTATGAAATATATATATAATTTGAAGAGAAATTTAAAAGTATTTATTTTATTTGAAATGCTTGATTTTGCAAACTTTCATTAATAGCATTTTTTTAATAATATATATATTAAAATATTTGTTTTTTATAAATTAAGTTAAAATATCGCAAGCGATTTAGCTTTGAGATTCTAATTAAACAAATTGATAAAAAACAAATAAATAAATATTTTAAATTTTCCCTAGAGGATAAACTCACTTTTATTTAATATAAGGTCTATATAATAACTTCGAATTTGTCTATCTGTGGTGCAGCATAAAAGTGATCCATTTGCAAAATTTGTTGATTGCAGATCTTCAGCTGTGGAAGCAAAAGAGTTGAATGTTGATCTGTTAACGAAGTCGACAATGATTCAGTAAAATAAAAAATAAAATAATAATGAATGCTAATTTTCATAACCATAACAATTATTATCTGTTCATATATATGATAATCTATTTTTTAAATATTTAGCTTGGATAGCTCCAAAAATAATTTATAATTTATGTTGCAAATTATTATTAATAATTTTCCATTTGCCAAGCCTCAGAGCCTGCAAAGAAAATAAATTACATTCTTGCTTGAAAGATGCCAAGTGATTGGAAGGACAACTTAATAAAAGGCAGCCTGACAGACATTGTACAAATCTGGCTAACTTCACTCTCTGCACAAATCCCTTACTATACTCTCAATATATATCTGCACAGTCAGGTGCCAAATTTGTACAATTGCTAGTAAGAGCTTGAATAAATATTCAAAAGTCTTAACATAATGCATTTATATACATATATTCTATCAGTTTACCATATACATATATATTTATACATCTGTGTATATTATTACATACAAGGTGTCAATGGATTGAAATGCTTTAAATATATAATAGTTTATGTATTCACTTTTATATACATCAAATATTCGTTCATATACATATATCAATCTATATATACACATATATTTACTTGCACATGGCAAATGGTTTATACTTTGTAGTAGATTAAGAAAGCCTGCCCAAATATAGATATCCTCAACTCTCGTTTAAGTTGTTTTTTAACGGTTTATTGACTGGCCGCGGGCTGTGACTTAACTGCTGCAATGTCGCCCTAATAAGCAGCATCCGGACACCGTTACGTGGGTCTTGGGGGCTTCAGTTGTTCTATATATAAATATATATATACATTCATACATACATCTGCCATGCAGCTACAGCTGCTCTGTGGCCTGGGCGCCTTGTCGAAATTACGCTCATAAACGTGACTTGACATAATAATCTCTGACTGGAGCTCTGAGTGTGGCCGCTGGCTTTGTCTTTTGGCTTCTGCCTTTGTTGCCCACGTATATACATTTATATATATATACATACATACATTTTTCTATTCATATATATATATACATATATATTCCTTTTCAGCTCTTTTTTTTTTGTCAAAGGTGGCGTTAATTTTTTTCGCCGCCTTTTGTTGTGTTTTCTTTTAATTTTTTTGTTTTTGTTGTCATTGCGGGGTCAAGTTTTCTTTGGTTTCTTGTTGTGGGTCAGCAGCCGGTTGGCTAATATTGCAAAAATTTCATTAGTTTTACAAACAAGCAAACAAACAAAGCAAGAAACAAATATTTGTGCTTGCATTTTTTAGCAGTTTAGTGCCAGTTGTTGCTGTTCACTTTTTTTTTTTTTGTATTCTCCGTTGTTGTTGTTGCTGTTTCTGTTGGCGAGTGCTACGTTTTTATCTAAAATAAAATAAAAAAAAAAAAGGCATCGCCAGCTGGGATAATGGACAGGTTCAGGTGAAGCCAAGGGTCGCCAGGGAGCTAGCGTAAATAAATAAATGGTAAAGCAGAGAGCTAAAACTAATATCAAAACATCGAATCCGACATACACTTAACAAGTTGTTGCATATAAATATTTAAAAAGTAGTGTGCATAAAAAATAATCCCAAATTTGTCAATGTATGTTATGGTTTTTTTATAATAACATTTGGTTTACAAATAACTAAAGCTTAAACCATAAAAAAATTTTTTTGATGTGTAAAAAACCTTTAAAAATTTAAATGAATATGAAAAAGGTTGAAAATAAAAAATATATATCCAATGTAAAATATATTTTTTAAAGCTTAGTTAGATTTGTTTGTTTGTCATACAGCAGTAAGCTGGGATTTGCAATAAGAGCTCAGATTTTATATACTATATTTGTGAAAGAGGTTTATTAAATAAATAATAATGATTAATTAAAATAATAGATTACAGATAGGAATTAATCAATTTATTTTTAATATTTTAAATTACTTTTTTTATTATATCAAACTTTGCAATAATTATTGTAAGCTTGAACTAAGAAATTTAATACTGATTTTAATTGTTATTATTGTTAAACAAATTTTAAAATATTTTTTTTATTGCTAATTAAATATTTGTAAACCAATGAATAAGGTTTTTATAGTTTTTGTATTTAGAAAGTTTTATTAAAATATTTAATAATATTTTAAATATTTTTTATTGCTATTTAAATATTTTTAAATCAATGAACAAAATTTTCACATTTGCAAGTTTTTGTATTTAGAAAATTTTATTAAAATATTTAATAATAATAAATAATATTTCATAATATTTAATAAATTCAATTAAATAATAATTTTATATACAATTTTTGATCAACATGAATTTCTTTTGCCTAAACAACATTCCTATACTCTCATTTAAAGCACAAGAATACAAATGGCGCGTGCGAGTTTTTCGGAATTGCTTTGGCTTTTTTAATTGAAAAGTGTAATGGAGCGGGTGTTAAAGTATAGTAAACTATACTATATAGTAGTGTCGTGCATACACGCTAAATTGCTTGCATACAAACGCATAAACTGAAATATTTTACACACACTCGCACTTACACTCGTATATCATATTTGGTCGCTTCGCTAATTTGGTACTTTAAAATGCATAACGTCTATCCATGTGTGCTGTATGTTTTTTTTTTTATTCTCATATATTTATTTTATTTTTTTTTGTTGACCCATGTGTGTGAAATGCTCTCATGACTTCACAATAACTAAACAGACGACCCGTTTCGGGGTAATTAGTTGTCTCTCTTGTCCTTCGCTGCCACATGCCCTCGAGCCAAAGAAAATGGCGCAGAGCCGCCTGAATAAGGGCGTGAAATGCAGTGGCTTGCCCAGTTTGTTGTATACCCTTTAAATTGTTCAATTGACTGGAGGGGTTATGATGTTAAATGTTCTATTGAAATAAAACAATAAATAAAGAAAACTCTATAATTATTTATATAAAAGCAGCCCTCTACAAAAGATAAATATATTAAAAAAATATATAAACAAAATAATAAATATATGTAGTAGAGGTTATTATGTTGAATGTATATAAACATATCTTTTTGCTACAGCATAAAAATGTTCTACTAAAATTTAATTTATAATAAAAAATTAAATGAAAAAAAATCTATACATATTTATATAAGAGCTGCTCTATAGAAAAGTATAAAAATATATTTATCTACTTTCACATAGCTTACAAAGGCTTTTGAATGTTGAAAATAAATTTTTAGTTTCCATTAATAGTAATTATTATATGGTTATAATTATTATATGGTTATATTAGTTATATTATTTATATTTTTTAATGACTATCTATTTTTTTTGTCAAGTAGTCGCAGAGTATCTCTTAGTGAGTTCACAGTTTTTCAAGTTATTTGTCTTTTTCTTTTGTCTTCTTGATTTTTATTATATTGCTGTGGGTATCAGGCAAGCTGGCTATTTCGAGTGCACAGTGAAGTTTGGCGGTTATTATTATATTTGAATATGGCTAAAAATAAAAGAATGCACAATAAGCAAAATTTAAAAATAATTTATGATTGTATATTTACAATGAATATTTATGATGAAACAAACTATTTGTATAAGAAATACATCGAGCAAATTGTTAAAAAAATCTTTGACAAAAACAATAAGCTAAATGTAATAAATATTAATTATTTTAATTAATTATCTTGATGTTTATGCTAATATAATCCATTCTATTTTTAGTATATTGAATATTCTTGAATATTTTATGGAAGGGTAGAGCATTTTCAGGAAGCTTAGAGCTGGTCAAGTAGCTGCGCCCCATTTGCCCCTTATCACCTAGGTACATAAATTATGACGATGAGGTTACTTTGTAATCAGCAAATTAAGTTTATAGCCGCTGGCATATTATATATATATACATATATATAAACATGGCAAACCCGAAATGAAAAGTAAACTTGACGCCCACATTTTCCTTTCTTTTCTTATATTTTTTTTTCGTGCCTGTTGTTTGTGGCTGTTGCTGTTGAACACGAAATGTGAGCAAATTTAAAGCATTCCATTTGGCACTGACAGCATCGCAAACAATACACAAATCAGTCATTAAATTGTGCTGCTATTTTGCTTTGGATAATCGAAATTTTAATGCTATGCCCGCGATATTTGTTTGCACAGGGCCAAAATGGGCCACCTTACTCGGTGCGACCCTCACTTTTTGGTTGTTTCCATTGCTGTTGTTGGGTTGTCGGCGCCATCTAAATTTGTGGCGTGTCGTGGTTTAGCCGGGGCATTGTTTTTGGCACACACATTCACGCCCTCCCACACACACACGTACAGACACGCACACTAAAAAAGCAAGTGTGAGAATTTCGTGGCGCTGTCTGTGTGCCCGTAGCCGGTAACCGACACATGCGGTAATTTACCTAATTTTCGGGCGTTACGCCCACAGATCTTCCTCCTTGTTGCTGCTGCTGTTGTTGCTGGTTGTGCCAATAGAGTTGATTGGATTTCCGCATTTGCTTCGGCGACTCTGGAGCGTAAAACGCGATTTAATCGAATGCGCCTTTCAGTATGTTAACGCATTTTAATATCAAACATTGTCAGAATTTCTCCACCCAACGATTTCTTTGTAATGTTCCACGGCTCTGCCAACATTTTGTGGGCATAACGAAAGTTCGTCCAAACTGGGCATAACGAAAGCTCGTCCAAACTTGACAACGAATCCGCTTTGAGTACGCAAGTTTTCATTATGCATTTTATATGAGATCTCCCAGCAGCAGCAGCAGCAGCAGCATCAGTACGAGCAGCAACAGCTTTGTACATTCGTTAATGATGCTCCTTTGAGGGCTTAACATTAAATTTTTTTTTTTTTTTTGGCGATTTGTGGTGGTAGATTATAAGGGCTGTGAGGGCCGTGATGGGATTTGCTAGATAACTGGCTGGCTTATTAACATTTTCGCATGTAGTATATTTAAAGTTCAGGTGCGTGTCAGCTGATAGGTGCGTTTGATAGTTTAATAGGCTTGTTTGGTGACCCTTATCAATACTTAAGTCTCCTTAATCTTACGACGAGTAACAGCATTGGCAAGTGTATATGGGGTGAGCATATTAGACAGTTTGGCCAAGTCATAGATTATGAAAACATTTAGTATATTTTTATTGTAGATTTTTATTTAATTTAAATAATACAAAAATTGATTTAAAATTTGTTATCTATTTATTTATATTTGTCTAAGAATATATAAAAATAAAATAAAAAAAAAAAAGAATAAAAGAAAAATATTCTCTTTAAGTTCATATAAATGTGATATTCGAAGAAATATTTTTTTTTTGCAAGACAATAATAAATTCATAAATAAATTAATAAAATTTTAATAATCTCGCGAATGACTAATTTGACCGTTTGGTTCTTAACGCTCTGTTCGTGAGTTCAAGCAAGAGCCTTCGGCTTTTGTCGTTTTTGTTTTCGGATGAGTGCCTAACGCCTGAACTATTCGTGTGATGCTCTTTTGACGAACATCATTTAGGGAGCGATTCGATTAACTCTCGCACAATGGAGTTCAGTAAGTGAGGAGATAACTCAAAGAATCTATATTCACATGCACTTACACGTGTACGCACCCAATTCACGAGCGTTAATGATTTCGCATGTATACCAATATGTATTCGGCAAACGTTTTCTATTAAAAGTAGTTGCGAAACGATCATGAAAGAACTCGTTAGAAAACCGATGCCGATGTCGGTTGCTATCTGTTCTCTCTGCTCTTTGCAGCCATTGAGAAATGAACAAAACTTATTTACGTTCTATGAGCTTTATGAGCAATAAACTAAATATTTCACATTACATAAAAAATATTATAAATATTGACGAATATAACTTAAATTTTACATTTATATTTTTTTTAAATAAAATTTAGTTTAACATATATATTTTATTTATCTAAACTAAATATTCCACATTGCATAAAAAATATTATAAATATTTACGAATCGAAAATTTAAGTATTAGTTAATATAAATCATTTATCTTTAAATAAAATTTAGTTTTATTACAAAAACTTATTTAAGAGCAAATAAAAGTATGACAAAATATATATTGTTATGCATTTTATTTTGTAATGTCAATTAGAGTAATATTTTGATTTACAAAAATTAACACATATAAAATAAGGAAAAGAGTATTTGAAATTCTTAACTATGACAGCCCACTTTATGTTGATCTTATATTATTCAATATACATCAGAAAGAGTCAGTTCAATTAATATGATGCAAAAGATACAACAAAAAAAAAAAGCAAGAGATTCAAACGGCTGTCAAAATGTCAGAGCAACTGATTTTCATTTGGTTTTTTTTATTTATTTATTTATTTTTCTTTTTGGGCCAATTTGGGTCTACTCAGCCTTCGATATGTTTTCAAAAGACATACATATATGTATGTGAGCTGCAACATATGGTGGCGGGGCGCACCTGCCAGACCCAAATCCAAGCTTGCTGACACGCTTGCCGGAGCTGTTTTAATAAGACACGGATTATCGCCTGGCATTATTTCAATCACATACCAAGTGTCGAGTATTTAGCAGACAACAAACACGCGCCAAGCTCAACGACCACACGCTCTCTGAACCATGTTCGCACCATGTCTTCGTTCCACTGTCAGGCGGTGGAGCTGCTAAAAAGCCAATAAAAATACTTTGTTTGACAAATAAAAGCCGCAGTGAGAGCTTTGGCGATAAAAATTTTGTAGATAGCGCCCAGTTGGTTGCAAAGGGGCATCGGGACAGCTGTTAGCTCTTGGCTGTTGGCTGTTGGCGAATGCCTTCTTTACTAACTGTCACATAAAGCCACATGTGTAGGTGTCAATGTATTTGTGTGCATGTTAGTCCCAGTTTGTGTGCTTGTCGAGCAGCTTCTTCGCATCGTTTGACTTTACGAGCCGGAGTGGAAATGTCCTGACCATCTTGTCTGTCTGAGTCCCAGTTAACACTCTATTGCAGTTGGGCATTTTCGTCTGCGACTGGCATTAGCTAAAGCTGGTCGCATTTAATTTATTTGGTATATATATTTTTTCGACATATTGAAATGATTATAAAGTAAATATAGCTTAAAGTGTCTGAATTAATCGAAATATACTTTTCACTGAAAGTTTTCAGCATATCTTGAGCCTAGGAATATTTAAATATTTTTGTTTAGTTAATTTAGGTATTTTTTATATTTTTATTATGATTTATTTATTTACTATAATTTTTTTTTTTAGGAATGGCTAGCGAACTTTACATTTTTAATAAAAAGTATAAAAATTTTATTACTAGCAAATTCAATTTTTATTAAGTTCTACGCAAGCATCAAAATCTAATAAATTAAAATTAAATTACAAATAATTTAAAATAAATTAAATAATCATTATTAATAAAAAAAAATATATAAAAGAAATTTATATAATAAAAATGAATTTTTAAACTTATTTAAGAAACAAGTATAATATCATCATAGATAAAATTAAAAACATTTTTAGGCATGAATAAAAAATCTAAAATCTAATAAATTTAAATTAAACTAAAAATTATTTAAAATAAATTAAATAATCACTATTAATAAAATAAAAATAATAAAATAAATGTTTATAATAAAAATTAATTAAATATATGTAATTTAACAAAATATATCATCAAGTATATAAAAGAAAAGCTGAAGTAAAATGAATGTGACCTCGCTTATACACAGTATTTGAGCATCGACTTTGTTCTCTTCTTATAGTTTTCCGGGTTTTCTATTTGATTTTCTTAATGTTGACTTCCACTGAGTAGTCGCTGTTGTTGAAAATCAGGATGACAGTAACGGCACAAATAGCCAAAAAACAATAACAACATCAACTAGCTTCATGTGCTATGGCATATATGTATGTTAGTTCCTTTCGACGGTCAATGTTTGACAATAATCAACGTCGACGTTGGTGTCGCGACGTCACTTCTCATATGTTTGCCAAAATGAGCAGACATCCGCTATATTGTTATGTTTTTGCTGTTAACCTGGCTTTAAAATCAACTGATGATGACATCAATTCATCATCATCATCAGCAGCATCAGCATCATCATCATCATCAGCAGCAGCAGCAGCAGCAGCATAAACATGCCACAGTCATGTCTGCGTGACTTGGCTCTGGGCTGTCAGATTTTCAATTCGATGTGCATGGGAGGCATTGGCAAAACTAATTAAAATTGTCTGGCGTGCTATTTAAGTGCGGCAGGGCACTGTAAATGTGTTAAGCGCGAAATAACAATACGAATTGGTTGCCTACTTTTTGGCGCAGCTTGCAAATTGCAATTAAAGATGGCAACAAGCATTGCAACATGCTGCTCTCAAGCACGTTTCGATTCGCTTCAAAAGCTCGTTAAGCATTGCGTGTGTCCGCTATTTGTTCATATGTTGCAATTATGTCAACGCACACACACACAAACAGAGAGAGAGGAAGAGAGAGAGTGAAAGAGCGCCATACGCTTTCATTGATTTTGGCAACGTTATTAATCAACTGGCCAGTGCATATGAAGCGAACAAAACTAGCGGTGTTCATGTTGCCATCATTATTAAATGCCTTGCCTGCTGTATTAACGCATTTCATTGCAACTGCTATCAAACACACACACACACACACACACATCTACAGATACAGCTTATAGGAAAAGCCACCCACTAATAACTTTTGATTGCCTGCTGCTATTGGCAGAGCAGCTGCCGCTTGACTGCAGAAAACTTCAATAAATTGTTGCATACATATACACATATACATATATATTTTTGAATTGGCCAAATATTTACCAGCATTTGAACATATTTTTGTTTGTATGTTTGTTTGCTTGATTGCCTGTTTGCCGTATACGCTGTCTGCTGTCTGTTGTCTGCCCTCTGCTGGCCACAGCTGCTGCTTTTTATTTAGTATATTTATAACTGCCAAAGGGATTTTTAACTCGTGTCACAAGAGGTGTTACACATTTATGGGCAACTATCAACATTCGAAATGTCTGTCAAATATTATTTTACTTGTTCAATCATGCATAGATCAAAGCTCTGAAAATGAAAGCTAAAGCATAAAGAGTTTTATATCAATTTTATTAATATTGAAATTAATATTAATATTATAATATTCATATATTAATAGTATTAATGCTTCATTATCTTTCATGGTTCTTTCTTTAATCTCTCACTTTTAAATTTAGTTTAATATTTAATTTCGAACATATATGTATATTTAGAGTTTTCATTACTAAATGAAAGATTTTAAATTTTAAATGTTAAATTTAAAGTGAAATATAAGGTTAAATTTAACATTAAAAATTTTTTGTATATATATTTAAACATATATAAAAAGTTAAATTTTTAGCTGGAAAGCTTTTATTATGTTGTCGTAGCTCTCTTGCGAGCTGGATAAAGAGTTGCATATAAATTAAAATTCTTGTTTAATCCTGCAGTTAAGTAATAGAGTAAAGAGTTGGATTCTTTGAATTGATTTTACAGAATTTATGTATTATCAGTCTGCTCGTCAATTTACCAATTATGTCGAACTGCTTTAGGCTTTAGCAAAAGATCTTCTCATTCTTGGGCTGGCCTTTAGCTTACAAGTAGCTTTAACAAGAATTATCTACGAAGGCAAAGAACTTCTATATGCTTCAGCTGTTTATGAATCTAGCTCCCACAATTTAGTCGCTATAGCTTTTCTGGCAAACTCTGATTCATTTTCATGCATCTTTACTCAATTATTGTCTTTATTAGCATCTTTATTTCCCAACTTCCAGTTATTGTCTTTACTTTGCACAATTGATAAAAGTGTGCTCTTGGAAAATTTTCTACATTTTCTGTGTATAAAAATAGTTTATAAAATTCAAAAATAATTCCACTTCAACTAGACTAAAGAGCATTGCTCAGTTGTCCATATCATAAATTTTGTTCTATAAATCAATTCTGCAAGCAGCTTATAAAATATTCAATTGTACAAACAGATTTCATTTTCACTTTATTTAAATATTGCACATTTCACAAAGTGTTGTCTAGCCTTTTTAGCTATTTAGCTTATAATCTACCACATGAAGATCTAATATATTTGACTGAACTTTAACATAAACTCATCTGGTCACGCGATATTTCTTATCTATTTAACATTTAATTTGACCACACAACAGATTCTGAATAAAAAAAAAAAATCAAATATATATATATATATATATATATTATGCATTTTGATTAACTTTTGCGCATATAGTCGACATGGCTAATTTAATGGTTCGTGTCTTGTTTATTTACAAAATAAACTTTTCAAGTGGACTGTGAAATTTGGCACGTGTGTTGTCGGTTTGCCTCTGTTTGTATATGCGAATCTGAACAAATGTGTACATTCATGTGGTCATTCTTTTAAAGGCATAACAATGAAGCCGCTTACAATAACAGACAATCGCTCTGGCTGCTGCTGGCAGTTAGGTAAACAAATCAACAACAACAATAGCAACAACAATAGCAACAACAATAGCAACAATAGCAACACTGAAACAACATTTTAAATCGCTGCAAACATCAAAACGTTAACAAACACCGTGGCAAACCGCAAAAATGTCTGTGTTGTTGTCGTTGACTTTTTGTCATTTTTCGCAAGAGCCGAAAAAAAGAGCGTATACGAACATATACAAGCTGTAGTTGTAGCTGAAGAGTTGAATCTGTGTATCTGGATCTGAGTGTTGTGGCAAATGTGGACAACAGTGTCAAATACTCGGACAGCGAACGATGTCACGGACTCTTGAAACGTGCGAATTTAGCCGCAGATTCTGTTTGGGTTTTTGCACTGATTGTTACTGTTGTTTATATACCCTAGAGCAATTTTTTAAATGGGATGGATTAGCTATGTTAATATGTATGCTATAGGCAGCAAAGTCAAGTGAGATTTTATAATGGTTAAATTTTTTTATATATATTTTATAGTTATTCTTATATATTTCATTGCTGAAAGATTTATATATAAACTTTTTTTTTTATAAATATATTACTTTATATTTTTATGGATTTGTATGTTTCATTACTGATATGAATTCAATTATTATAATAAATTTTATAATTTCAATTAGTCATCTCAGCTTTAGTCTATTGAAGACTCTGATCATCAAATTTATAGTTCTATTACAGACATTTTAGATACAGGGTATTTCAAGATCGTCTACCTCGATAGCTGCCGAAAGTTTTTGCGCATTTTATTTGGAAACATTGCGCCAAATGCCTGTGGGCGAAAGGGGAAGAAAAGAATAGACTTCATGTGGGTAAATTATGAGACTAGGTTATCTCGGTGCACACTTAATGGAACTGAACGTTGCGATTGCACAAATTGTGAATTATTTAAATAGTATTTATATATAAATCTGTCTGTGTGTGTATGCCGAGAGTATTGAAATAGATGTATATAAATAATAACAATAATATTTATATATAAAGCAGAAATAAATAATAAATATTTGCTTTATACCTATCCAAAAGTAACCGAATTGACTTTAACTCATTTCAAGCATTTAAAAAAATTTTTTGTTGACAGTTCGCTGATAAAATTATTGCAAAAAAAGGAATAAAAACTAAAAATGAATAAAATAAAATTTGGTATACAGCAATATCGGGCAATCGTGGAGCACGTGTCTCGCTCGCAGAATAAAACGATTTGAGTCCGCACAGCAACAGAGCCACACGTGACAGGGAAAATCGTAACGTTCAAATTTCCGGATCGAAGCGGTCATTTAGGCAAGCGGCGTGCCCGGCTCCCATTGGCCAGAGCACAGTGCTCAGTGTTCAGTGCCCGCTGCCCACTGCTCAGTGTCCAGTGTTGGTGAGGTCATCAGCTCGCAGCTGCAATACGAACAGCACCCACTGGCAGGGGTGTTGGGTACACGCAATTCGTAGCATTTATTGCGTCACTCGAACACGTGAAATGCGCTCTAAGCAGTTTAAAATTAAACTTAATTATTAAACGATTCAGAGCAGCCGCCAAGCTAATTTGACTTACATGAATGAATGAAATTTCTCACTGATAAGTTGCACACACACACAGCCACAAATATGAAACACAGCACGACCCGCGGGCAGCGCTCAAATCGCACATTGAATATCAATTTGTGTGGTCGCGCGAGTTGGCGACGAGTCGAGGAAACCGCAAACTCAGCAAGTTAAGTATTCGATCCGGTGACCATACAAACTGCCGACTAAGCACATATGTATGTATAAATACATACATGCATACATGTGTATGTATTTATGTATGCATGTTTGTAGTGCTAAGACGGCCAGACAATGCGAGACAGTCACATAAATGCGCATAAACCATGCGAAACCGTCTATTATCGGGCATATCAATTATATAATCATCATAGCATAGCGCTCTCAAATTGCCAAATCGTTTGACATTAGTACAATTGTAATTGCTCGAATTAACCGTGTCTGCAATTTAGTAAATATTTAATAGCAATTATAGATTTTCATTTCAAGTGGCAAACAAAATTGTATAGATTTATATTTATATAATTTTTTAAAATATAATTTAGGTGTTGAAATGTATTGAAATTTAATATATATTTGAAATACATATATTTTGAGACAGTTTAACTAATTAATTTAATTTTCAGAATTTAAGTTAGATTTTTTTGGCTTAAAAGCTGTCAAGAATTTTTATTATTTATTTTCTTTATTTTTTCTCTATTCTTTTATTTAATTTGTTGTATTTAATTATTTATTTCTTAAGACTGAATGAAATGAAATTTGTCGTCTTTTTTAAAGTGAATTTATAAATATATTTTTAGAAATATATATATTGCTGAATTTTCAGTAAACTAATACGAAATCAATATCAGTTGTTGCTGATAATTTAAAATTATTAAAAATTTTTGAAATTTTTTATATAACAATTATTAAAAATAAATAATTTTAAAAAATATAAAAAATTTAAAAATTATTATTATATTAAAATTATTTATAATTATAAAATGAAAATATATAAAAAATTTAAAATATTTATTATAATCATTTTTAATTAATTTTTAATTAAATAATAATTTTTGAAAAATTGTAATATAATATAATTTTTAAATTATTAAAAATTTCAATATTATTATTTTATTAAAATTATTCAAAATTATAAAATTGAGATAAATAAAAAAATTCAAATATTTATTATAATAATTTTTAATTTATTTTTAAATAATTTTAAATTTATTATAATAATTTTTAACTAATTTTAAAATGTCAACAACAAATAAGATTTATTTCACAACTCTTTTTAAGCAAAACTTAAGTTTTATTTATTGATTGTATTTTAATTATAAAATGAAAATATATAAAAATTTAAAATATTATATTATAATCATTTTTAATTAAATACTAATTTTTGAAAAATTTGTAATATAATAATAATTTTTAAATTATTAAAAATTTTCAATATTATTATTTATTTAAAATTATTCAAAATTATAAAATTGAGATAAATAAAAAAATTCAAATATTTATTATAATAATTTTTAATTTATTTTTAAATAATTTTAAATTTATTATAATAATTTTTAACTAATTTTAAAATGTCAACAACAAATAAGATTTATTTCACAACTCTTTTTAAGCAAAACTTAAGTTTTATTTATTGATTGTGATCAGAGGCTGATTTATGCGAATTTATGCCAAGCTGTACAGCACCAATGCTGTCTGTTAGACTCGACTGATCGGCGTTTTCTATAGCTTGTGTATGTATATACATACATGTGATCAACATTTATACACCAAATTAAACTCTAGACTTTAGATAGCTGTAAATGTTAATAATGTGCCCCAAAATATTCATTATATCTTACTGCAATGATTAGATATCTACTCTATTTACATGATTATCTTGGATAGTGAGTTCCGAAGAATTTGTTATTTTTTAAAATAAATCTTTAATTAATATTGTATATTAAATACTTTATAATAAATCTCATAGGGAGTGTTTCGAAACTCTCCAATTTCATCATAAATTTGCCTTTAAGAAGTCAGTTGCTTAAATATTTTGTAAATTTATAATGTAGTCAATATCAATCTGTGGATTGGGGTAGAGCATGTGGTTTGCGGTCTTTCACTAGCTTAATTAACGATTAAGGCAGCTGCCAAGTCCTAAACACAGTTGGCTTTCATTGGCCAGTGGTTTTTGGTTACGGTTTGGTGTATTTGACATGCAGAGCACGTGCAAATCTTCTGGTTTGGGGGTATCTTGTTAATGGTCTATTAATGCGGGCGCCAATTGCGGTTGCCAGGTAACGGGCGGGTCTATTGTGAGTATGAGTAATATATACAAATACATACATACATATATGCCGCACCGACCTTCAACAAGTTGCCAACTGAAAAGTCGACGTCGCGTCGTGTCGCACAGGCTCGGCTGCTGCACAGGAAGCGCGTTAATTAGCAAATAAATAAAAAGCGTGCCGGCAAACAAGACACGCACGTTGCGCATATGTGAATGTGCATGTATGTGTGACTGAGTGCGTGTGTGTGTCATGCTGATACAGAAACGTACACATGTATATGTACGTTTGTAGCTGCTATATGTGTTGAGCCTCGGTTCGAGCATCGCTGCTGCTGCTGCTGCTGCTGTTGCTGTTGCCGTGCCACTGGCTTTTGCTGATTTCAATGCATGACGATCCCAACGTGAAAATTCTTAATGCTGCCTCTGCATTTCATATTTCCCACTGGTAGTTTTTCATATGCGCTGCAAGTTCTTTTATCTGAGGTTGCTGGACAACGGCAGGTCATATGGCAATACTAGACTATAAAACATTTATTTCATTTTTATTTTGCAATTAAATTAAGTGGAAATTTTATGTGTATTTTTTTGTAAATTCATTTTATTTACGTTTCAAATTTCTAAAGTACTTTTAAATTATTGCGTAAATTAAAATTGCTTTTGCCATGCACGTAAGATTACAAAGTGATTTATTTATTTTGACTAAAATGTTTAAATTGTTGAGTACCTTAAAGCTGGGAGAAAGAAGAGAAATTGTAGACCTTGAAATTTATAAATATGTTATGTATCTTTAATTTATGTGGACTTTAAAAATATTATTAAATATATTTTAGCCTACAAAATATATTTATTATTATTTGAGCTTTTAAATATATTATAAAAAAAATTATTATAAAAACATTTAATAAATGATATATCTTAATATATTTTAAAATATACTTAAGCTTTTAATGTATTTAATTAAAAAAAAAAAAAAACATTTAAGTAAACCTAGTATTTTTTATATATTTTTTAATATATGAATCAAGAAATACTGCGAAACTTAGTTTCTCTATAAATCAGATGGGCCAAACAATAAGTAAGCTCATTTAAAAGTTTGGTTAGCCCAAAAGTTTTAAAGTTTCAGTTAGCTTAATAGATAATTTAAAGAAGAGAGAAGAGCTACAAAGAGCTAAACAAATTTCTCATGAAAGTGAACTAAGAGTATTATAATTTTATTCTCAAGTAAAATATATCACAATAAAATCTATAAAAAAAAAAAAAAATAATAATAGTTCAATTTCAGCTTAGCTATAAATCACAAATAAAATGAAATAAAAATCTAAATAATATCACTCATAGCTCATTTAAAAGTTCATATAGCCTTGTGTCTTTCCACTTGCC
The DNA here is from genome assembly GCA_030914385.1 of Drosophila antonietae. NCBI lineage: Eukaryota > Metazoa > Arthropoda > Insecta > Diptera > Drosophilidae > Drosophila > Drosophila antonietae. Next base: position 63,971 of record JAUESO010000165.1, read on the forward strand.
AAGCTGCAGACTTTTCTACTTCTTCTTCTTTGTTTTTTTTTTTTGTTTTTGTTTTTTTGCCTCCCTCACTTGTAGGCGCAGTCGCGTATTCTGTTGGCTTTCGACTTTTCCCCGCTTACACCGTTGTGCACGTAATTGAAAATTAACTTGTCTCGCTGACTGCAAGCTGTACCTGTGCTTGTGTTTCCTTGTGCTTCGCTGCTAGGCTGTCAAGGATTTCGTTGCGCAGATGCGTGCTGCATATTGATGTGAGGCTGCGGCCTGCACAGCTATGAAAAGTGAGGCGATAGATTGAATGAACGCAAGGCGAAAGCAGTTACTTAAGCATATTTCTTTTTCTTTTTATTTACAATACTTGATGGGCTTAACTAGTTAAAGCTATAGTACACCTGCTACGAGACTATACAGAGAACCAGGAGTTTATACTATTTAGTGTATCTGTTCGCTACCAGAAACTGCAGCGGCTTACAGGATTCATGGGCGTGCCCGGGGCACAGTTGAAGACCTCAGCGAATTCGGGCATCTGAGCCAGGGCATAGTTCAAACGTTTGCTACCCGTCTCGTGATAGATGTCCGCCTCCTCGCCGCAAAAGAATTGCGCAAATTGAATAAAATACAAGCGTCCATTGTGACGCCTCTCCAGCGGATCCTTCATGTACGTGTTCAGTGCCAGACGCGTGCCGCTGATGTCGGCGATGCGTTCATTCAACATCACATGCTCGCTGTCATTGAGACAATTCACTGCCCTCAAGTAGTTCTTGTTCTGCACCAACTGATCGCTGTAGTCGCGCATTTCGCCCTGGGCATCGTAGTCGACGAAGTAGGTGTCGATCGAGTGCAGCATCTCGTGGCCCAGCGTATTGGCCAAATCGCCATAGAGCAGAGCTGGCCAAAATTGTGAGTCGTACAGCGGCAGCTGCATATAGGCATAAGGCATAATTATAATGCTGCCCAGGCAATAGAAATAGGGCGTGGCATCGATATTATCGAGCAGCTCAGGTCCATGATGATTGAAGCTGAACCACACCTGTCGCAGCGCCGCATCCTCTGTACGCTCCAGCTCGGCCAGATGGTCATAGTAATGCAGCAGACTATTCAAATGATTCTCATAGAAATCATTGCCCACTCGCCAATGCTGCACGCACTCCACATAAAACTGATCGGTCACATTGCGGGGCAGATTGCCGACATTAATACGCAAACCCTGCACCTTATCGAGCAGAGCGTCCAGCAATGATGCATCCAAGTCGAGCACATTGAGTCGCAGCTGCTGGGCGAATTGTTGCTTCAGTTCCTCAAAGACACCGAAGATGACATGCTCATCCGCCTGCCGTTGCTTGCCATAGTAATTCCGCTCGTAGGCAAAATTCATGGCCAGATAGAGAGTCTTGCGCATGTGCTGGACACAACTGATCGCTGAGCTTGCACTGAGGCTGGGCTGAGAATTACTCAGTGGATTGTGTGGCAATTGTATTAGATGCTGCAGAAAGCGTGCCCAGCTATAGAGCTGCAGTAGACGTGGATCGGCTCGATTGAGATAGTTGATCAATTGACGCAATGCTGGTAGATCGTCGGCCAGCAGCTGATAGCTGCTTGGATAAATGGCGCCCAGTTGTAGTTGGAGCACGTGCGTCCAGTTCAGTGCCGGCAGCTCTTGCTGCAGTTGCTCTAGCGTGTAAGTGCTTGACGTTTCCTCATCACTGCTGTCCTTGGGCGGCTGTGCCAGCTCTTGCAGCTTCTGCTCCAATTGCTTGAACTGTTCACTCAACTGCTTCAGGCTGGGCAACTGGCCGTGCGTATGCCGCCTCAGAGCATTGTAGATGCTCCCGCTGAGATTCAGATTGAGATAGTAGTTGTGCGGCATCACAACAATCATATGTTGGCTGGCATTGTGCTGGCTCACTTCGATCTTCACATAGTGCTCGTGATAGCCATAGCGCCCCAGCACCGCCAACAGATCGACCCAATGCTGGCTGGCAATGTGTGGCAGCTGTTCCAAGTAGCGACGTAGCCGTGGCTTGCCCAACGACCGGCAGCTGTGATAGTAGCGCAACAGTTTCGCATACAAGGGCAACGAATGTTCCGGTGAGCGAGGCACGTGCATTAGCCGGTCGAACAGCTCCACATAGCGATGATCGATTCGTGTGCCACTCAGCGACATGGCCGACTCGCCCATCTTATGCACCGATCTCCAATTGCCACAAGCATATGCATAGAAATCCTGACAGGCATCCAGCTCTGGTCGCATATATCGCTTCAGCAGTTGAATATGCCTCAGATTGATATCTCTACTGCAGGCTGGCTCTATCGCTCCCTCGGCCGCTGTCAGGCGGCAGCTTTGATTGAGGTGTGCAGTGGGCAGTGCCTGAACCCTTGCCTGCAGCAGCAGCAGCAGCAGCAGGAGGCAGCAAAGTTCCCAAAGCTGTCGCATTTTGTGTTGTCTGTTGTTTGACAATTTCTTTTAGTTTTTAACACTTTTCAGAAACGTTTCCTTTTAATAGCAGATTTATTTGTTTTCTCTTTTATCTTTGTTTTAGTTCTGTATAATATACACTGCACTTCGGAGCAGCAATTGTTGTAGTTGTTGTTGTCGTTGATTAATTTGATTTCCTTTAGGCGCACACATGTCAGCAAATTGTTTCGAAAATTATATTTCCAAAGCTTTTGATTTGAGTATTTCACAATTTTCGTTTTTTATTTGCAGAAGGTTCTGTTGCGCGTTCGCCGCTTGCTAAAAATCAACTAAAAACTCGTTTCACGCGTTTCCATTTTTTATGTATTCGTTTTTAATTCATTCAAATCACAGTCACGAGTGTATGAGTGCTTAAGATTGTGTGTGTGTTGAATTCTTGCAGCGCGCTTTTTACATTTGCTTTATTTTATTTGTATTTGTATTAATTTTTTTTTTTTTTTTTGCTTGAGTTGCTTATCAACGTTTTAAATACGTCTTTTCTTTTAGTTAGTGTACGGCTGGCTTATCTATGATACACTGTCAGAAACGTGCATGTTTTTGTAAAATTATTAAATAAGCTTATTTCCATACAAGAACATAGTTAGCTATCGTGTAATATGCAAAGATATTGCATAAGAAATTGCATCAGATCATTTTTGCAAAATAAGCAAATTGTAATTCAAGTTTTATATTTCATAATGCTTTAAAGTATTCATATTTATTTATTGTTATATTTATTTAACATATTTATGCATTTTTTTTATCAACTATCGAGGCCTGATTTTGATGTTGCATATATGAGAAAAATCTTTATGGCAGTGTATGTTAAAATAGGGGAATATTTTGTCTATGTTTGACCGTACAGAAAATTTTCCACTGCAATCGGTTCGTGTTTTGCTTCACTTTCGGTCATTATAATAGAAATATTTATTTATTTATTTTTAGCTTTTTAGTTTGTAAATAAAGAAATGCAATATTTTTTATAATTTTCTAATTTATATATTATGATAGAAATATTTTTAAGCTATTTAGTTGGCTGATGAACATATAAAAAATTTATTAAAATGTTATATGTGACATATTTTGACGGAAATGTTTCTTTTTTAGCTATTTAGTTTGCAAATAAATACATATAAAATATATTAAAATTTTCTATTTTATATATTATGACAGGCGATTTTTTTCTTGCTATTTACTTTGTTAATAAACAAATCAAATTTAATGAACATTTTCTATTTATAGTTAGCAAAAAAAAAAAAAAAAAATAAATAAATAAAATAAATTTCTGTCAGACTTTTAATGCCTTGCACAGTTTTGCTTTCTGTTTTTAGTTCTAACTAAATACACACAAATATTTCAATTTATCAATTTCTATTGAAATTAATTTTTGTAAAAAATTCTTTATCAATTGTAAAATATTACAGTGCAGTTTTGTTCGACTTGAATTACAATTCGAAAATTATTTCAATTCATGTTTTAGTTATTAATTGTCATCGGCGTCGCCATCGTGCGGCTGCCTGGCCCTGATAAGGCATTGGATGACGCAATTCGGTGTTGCAATTAATGATTAACCTTACGCACGAGAGGTTCGCACGGGGGTCAGAGAACGGCAAGTTGCTGCGATATGCTGTCCATGGTTTATGCATTTACAAAACATTAACTCTAGCTTTCATTGGCTGCTCGAACGATTGGATAGGGGGCCTGTCCACTGCGCATTGGACTTTTGACTTTTCAACTAGCTGTCAGCTGCTGACTGCTAGCGAGGGGCGATTGGCGAGTGGCATGTGGCGAGAGATGTGATATGAATTTGATGGCAATCGTTTCCTTTGTGTTGCCGTCCATTTGTGACGTTTGCAGCATTTGCCGCCTTATCGGGCTCATTAGTGATCCGATAGAGCATAATTTGTCGTTGACTGATTGTTCTGGCACTAATTGTACAATTGCTTTGTTTTCTTTTTTCTTCTATTATTTTCATTTTACAAATCAGTTATATGATTTGAATTTTTTTTTTTGTCGTTATATATGTGTAAGTCTTTCCATTCCATTCGTAGATTTATAGATAACATGAAAATATTAAAATATTCTTTTTTTTTTTTTTTTTTTTTTAAGTTGAAGTGTGATTTTTTCAACTGAATAACTGTATTATCAGTTAAAGACTTAATTTATTTATTTAAATTTAAATTAAGTGACATTTATGGCAGAAATATTGAAAACTTTATTTTTATATTTAGTATAAAATTATTTCGAATATTTTTATTTATTTTTATTTGAAAATATATTTATAGTTTAATGTTCTGTTACTTGTTACGTAGCTTAAAAAAATTAAATTAAATTAAATTAAATAATAATAATAATAAATAAAATAAATAAAATAAAATATAACAATAAAAATAGTTAAGTAACTTAAATAAATAAAATATAGATAAATAAAATATTATTAAATTAGGTAGAGTTAAGAAAATAAATGAAATATTTAATTCTTTTTCAGACAAGACCAGATTTATTTGGAATAGGGCTATTTAGTTCTCTCCTAGTTCTAATAAGGGGGCTAAAAGATCTTGTGGACTGCAACAGCTAGACCAGAAGTCTTTGGTCTATTCTCTCAAATATATTCTGCTGAAGTTGTATTAAAATTAAAAACTCTTAATTTGATTTTATTTTATTTATATTATTAAAAAAAATATTGTTTTTTTTTTTTTATTATTTTTATGCCTATTGAAAATGGGAACAAGCACATTTAAAATGCCAGAGACTTGTAATTTAGCAAATGGACACATTTGAATGCTATTAATATATTCCGAAAGATTCGTGAAAATGGTCCATCTCGAAATGGAGTCATCAGCGTCTAAAGTTCAACCCAACCCACCCACCAAAGAAGAAGACAATTAGTTTTTGTTTTTTGCAGGGTTCAGGGTATCTCGTAGTCGAAACAGTCTCGATTAGAGCCTTTTTGTGTTTTTTTTTGTCATTCTATTAAGCCATGAAGATGCCTCGGTCGAAAGTCTAATAGGCAATTGTAATAGTGACTATAAAATACTTGATTTAATTTTCTACTTTAGGCTTTAATCGAACTTTGGTCAATCGATGATTTTGTGTTTTATATATATATTTTATTTTTTTTTTTTTTACTCATTTAAAGCCTAATCATTAAAGCATGGCCTGATTTGCATTTAATTAATGGCATTTTAATTAAATACGAATTTGTGGCCTACGCACACACGCACAAGCTCATCAAAATTGACAAAGCGTGAATAAATAATTATTTTTCAAGCGCGCCATAGTTTAAGCGAATATAATGTCCTGTTCGGTTGACAAATATTACCAAAAATACTAGGCGCATATTTTAGCAACTGCTTTATATTAAATAAGCAGTAAGTACGTGTACCTTTACACTATATATCTATATGTAGTAGTATATGGCCTATCAAAGTGACAGCTTTACCATGACAAATTATTTATATTAAAAATTTCACTTTTTCGTCAAATATTTCATGAAGTGCGCGCTGAAAGCAAAGTGCCAAAGAGCAAAGCGATTTTTGTTTGCCATAAAGCAAAATTTCATTTTAATTTATTAAATTATTAACATGTGAAAAACACGAAAATTAATCGCCACATAACGGCTGTGTGCGTGTGTGTGTGTGTGTGTGTGTGTATGCAGAAAGTGCAAGGATGCTTAAAATGCCGTTAACGTTTCAATGGCTGCCCAAGCCCAGTCTCATCTCCCTGTGCATGTCCTTGGCCAGTTGCCTGCATCAATGCAACGGCGCCAACGTCGAGCCACGAATTTCATTATTCAATTACGCTTGGCATGGCCCAAAGGAGTGTATATCTGGCAGATGGCTGAGATGCTCTCATGCTGATGTTGATGCTGATCATTTGCCATCACTTGAGGGAAAACAATACTAAAGATATATGTAGATGACTTAACTTTCGCTATATGCAGCTGTTCTGCTATAAAATTTGATATGTATCACTTTTATTATCTTAGCCTGGTTAGGGTAAGGGTATACAAAGTTGTTATATCGCCTCGCGCATAAAAATAACAAGTTCGGGCTGAACAAACTGTTTGCCTTGTTAAATGCTCACTTACGCATGCAACGAACCAGCTGACCCCTGCACTTGCAGCTCCGTTGTTCTTGAGCCCAAGAGGAGCAGAGTCCTAACCTCTTTGCACTCTTTTTGTGTTTCGCGTAAAGGGGCGAACTAAATGCTTGCGGTTGGCTCCGCATCTTAAAGTCAATGAATAGCCCCCACGATTTTTTTTATTTTTATTTTTATTTTTTCTTGCTCTCAAGTTACTTGAGTAAGTAATTCAATTTCCGGCGTCTGTGCGCTATAGAAATGATATTAAAGTTATTGAAAGCGAGGCAAACAAACAAACAAACATACAGACAGACAGACAGACAAAGAAATGTTATGGCAGAGGCCAAAGGCGGGTTGGGAAATTGTGAAAAATGTGAAAAACCTTTTACCCATTGGGTTTTGTTTGATAAATTTGTTGTCTAGACTAGAGATTCGGTAGCTGCAACTTTCCATGCGTGGAAATATGCCACGTGGCTATTAGCAAATTGAAATGGCCGAATTTAAGGCTCAAACTCATCTGTCGCTGATGATTCGTTGCAGTAAAATAATGTCTCTGGCAACTCAACAAAATGTCATCATCAGCATTCAACACCGAGTCGAGCTTAGCACCTGGCTGAAGTCTTTCTCGTTTACAGCTTTGGCGCTGATTTGCATAAGGCTGGCGCCAAATGGCGGTTGATGGTGATGCCAACAAAAGTTTTTAGCTCTCTCTCTCTCTCTCTGTCTATCTCTCTGTCCACGACGACGATGTTTCCAGCTGCCTCAAATCCAATGAAATCAAAGCTACGCCCCAGTGACATGTTGAAATTTTCTTGCATGTGTGTGATTTTCATTGTGGCTCTCAGGCTCTCTGGGGTCTAGTTAGCACTCGCATTTTGCGGTGTCTTCAGCTCTAGCTCTTTGAAAGCTCTTTGCCACTGGCATAAAGCGCACTTTATTGCATACTTTTGGGTACAAATATTTAATATGTGCCTCTTGTATTGCTACGAATCTACTCAAGAGCTAAATTGTTAGGTGAGTTTTGTTAGAGGATGCTCTTGAGAATGAAAGAGTGTCCTAGACAGTCGTACAAAAGTTGTCAGTGATCTTTATGTAATAAATGTATTATCTCTTAAATTCTAATGATCATAAAATGATAACCTAGTCAACTCTGGTTAGTATTCATGTTAAATATTAAATAATTGATTGAAGATGCAGATTCAAATATTTCATAATTTTATTTACTTAAATACCTTGACGTAAAAATAATAAGATAATATTCTATAGCCTAAATCTATAAAAAATCTCAAAATATAGTCTGTGAAATTTTTCAACTATGAGATGAGGTCGAAATTATAATTTATTTATTTAATATTCTTATGTTTTTTTTTTTTATATATTTATTATTATAATTACTTCAAGTATATACATAATTCGGATAATTAAAGTAGAAAAAAATTTGAATTTTTTAAAAAGACAAATTTTAAAGTAATAATTAATAATTTTAAAAAATGATTTAAGCTATTTGAGAATTATAGTAAGAGTAAGGAAATGATTAGATTGGGAAATTAAGAGCAATATTAATGGATTTTCGACAGCCCAGCAAACATATTTTAAATTGTCATTATTATTATCATGTATGTATAGTTTAGTTAAAATAAATTGCATAACGAATATTTTTATTTTCAAAATTTGTTTTGATATATATTTAAATAATTTCATAGATACAATGATTTTAACTAATTTAATTTAATTTGAATTTAATTATTTCAATTAATTTAAACAAAAAATTATACAATAATATAATTTAATTTTATTAAAATATTTTAAACAAAAAACTAAAAACTAATAATTATAAATTATTAATTAGTAATAAAATTTTAATAGTAATTTTTAATACAATTAAAATAATATTAAAATTCATTAAAGTTTGGTCATAATTTCAAACCAGTTCTATGTTGTCAATTTCAAAGTCTGCATCATTTTGGCCATTAATATCGATTTTCGAAATCTCATTAAATTTAAACAATTGAAAATTGAATAAAAATATAAGTGCATGGAAATTTGCATTATTAAAATATTTTTCATTCAAATAAAATGTATATATTTAAAATATATTTTTATGTAAATAAAATATATTTTAAATATATATTTGTAAAAAAATAAACAAAATGTAAACAAATTGTTTAAATATATTATTTAATTAATAAAATGTATCTTATATATTTAAAAAATATTTTATTTATATATTAAAAAATAAATAATGATATGCTAATTAATTTGATGTCATTTTAGCTCCATTCACTTCTTTTTTCATAATTTAAAAAGTTTATCATAATTACTTATATTTTTCATATTATTATAAACTGATATATTTTAGAATATGTTTGTTATTTACCCAACTCAAGTCTATACATTTATATATACAAGTATAAATTATAAATAAGAAGAATTAATATTATATACTCATATATATACATATATAGCCGTGTGGCCATTGTAGTTAATAGCACTTATTTCAAGAGCTCGTTGCTTAACGCTTCTTAAACCCTCATAAATTGGCAACACCTTTGTTCATCCCTGAATTTCCTGCCAATTTTATTATAAGCTAGCCGAGAGCCCAAGTCAACGAGCGCAATCTTTTAACTTTATTAACGTATTAACCATGGAGACTTCTAGATGTTATCCCACATACCACTTACCTGTTGCCTTTTTACCTATCCATATACAGGTCGGCAAATCTGGGGCTTCCTGGAAGGTATGCGCTGCTAATGGAATGCTGTAAAAACCCGAGCAGCAGCTGTGCCATGATTAGATGACCTGACCTGATGCTGGCCGGATTAGCGGGTGTAATAAAAAGAAAATTTGCATAGTTTGCGTGTCTACCTGTGGCACTTAAAAGGAGTCGCCACAACGTCAACGCTCACAGTTACAAACTGCAACGTCTAACGTGAACAACACAAAAGAAAGAAACAAAATTAAATTAAATTAAAAAAAAAAAATTAACAAATTATGGTGCTGAGCAATTCGACGCCCAATAATAAGATGATTGTGGACACGGCCACCATGAACAGTGACGATCTCAACGAGCTGCTGCAGCTGAATGCTGAGATCGAGGAGCGACGATCACGCCACGCCTACTGTGATGTCAGCGATGCGCACGGCCTGCTGCGTGCCACAATGACGCGAGAGGAGCTCTTCGAGGTCTCCTCACTGGACGATGATCGATTTCTGACCGCACTGGAGCATCAGAACTCTTACACCACCACCCCGTCACGCATACAGGTCACCGACTTGGACTTGTCCAGCATTGAGAATCTCATGAAGTACTTTGATGAAGAGGTGCCCGTAACGCCAACCAAAGATGTCCATGTGTCCACGGGCAAAGTGGCCAGCACAATTGCCAAACTGGCCAGCCAACAGCCATGCACCACCATGATGCAGCCCAAGCAACGGAAGCTGGAGAGTGGAAAGCAAAAGATAAGTGAGCTGAAGCTGAAATATGAACAGTCGCCACAGCTAGCCACGCCACAGTCAGTGCGTGGCGCCAATAGCAGAGCCAGCGGCAGGCTGCCCATGAAAGTCAAGGAGATGGCGCATTTGTTCAACTCGAAGATCAATCAGGTAATGCGTCGAGCTGAGGCGCCGCAATATGCCACGCTGCACAATGAGCTGTCCCTGTCGCCGGAGCCCAAGCCACAGCCACAGCCCAGGGGAAAACCAGTCGAGCAGCAGCAGCAGCAGCAGCAGCAGCAGGAGTCCTCGCCGTGCCTGGTGGCCGAGGATGTGTTTCGTGAGCTGAGCGTCAAGGATAAGATATTGCTCTTTAATAAATTTGTTAGCGACATTGCCGCCAAGCATCCGAAATTCAATGAGCATGCAGCCGATCTTAAAGCTCAGGCCAAAAAGCAAATGGCACGAGGCGAAGTTGTGGCCGAACAGCAGGCCAGCGTTAAGCATTTGGCCCAGGAGCTCGAGGCCAAGTGTGTGCTGCACTCCACACCACCACGACCAGCAGCAGCAGCAGCAGCAGTAGCAGGAGGAGCACAGCAGGTCGTATCACTCAAATCTCCAGAGCCATCGCTGCATGTGAGCACACTGACAGTGGTGATAAAGCCCAGCCCCGAGCGACATGTGAGCGCCATGCCGGGTGGAAGTGGTCTGAAGTGTGCATCGCAGAAGCGTAATCTGGCTGCCATACGCAGCGTATTGCCCACGGAGGCATATGCGCCGCCCAAGAAGATACGACGCACACGCCAGGAGCGCTCCGGCAATGAAAATCATTTGTTTTTTCAAAACGAGCCTCTCGAGAGCCTCTTCTACAGCTGGCTCAGTGCCGAGAACGGTGTCTTGTTCGATATCACTTGCGTTTCGAACAGCGATCAGACCATCGAAATTGCCAGCAGCGATGAGCAACCGCAGGCTCAGACTACAGCTGGCTCCATGGGCGACATAAGCCAGAAGTCGGCCGTTGAGCGTTTGCTCGAGGAGGCCATTGCCAAGCTGGAGCTGGAGAGTAAAACGAAAGAGTCTAGCTCTGTGGAAGATAAAGATGTGGACACAGCAACAGCAACAGCAACATCAGCATCAACGCCAACATCAAACATCACACAACTTGCTCCGCTTACGCCCACGCCCACGCCGCGTAAACCCAAGCGTCAGGCACCTCCAGTGCCGGCGCCACGTCCAAGTCTCGCCTCGACGCAATCCACGTGCATTACCTCGAGCAGCTCGTCCAGTTGCAAGCAATCTGAGGCTGAGGAAAGTGAATCCGGTTTATCAACACTACCAAAGGTGAGTCATTCACTAGCCAAGCGAATATATCTAAAAGTAGAGCTGAAAATACGAAGGAAAACACTTTTAAGTTTTTGAAATAGGTTTTATAGTTTCCCTTGAATATTTTCCTATTAAATCTGTTTCCTTTTGCATTAAGCATATTACGAGTCTCTAGATTATTTTTAATTTTCTTAGTAGGCTTTGCAACTCAACTTAGTTTCCTTACGAATTTTCATTCAATATTTCCAAATTGTGAACAACAACAGAACAATAACACAAAGTTTCAAAATTATTGCTTAGACTTTCACCTGCAGACACATGATTAGCAAAATCATTGAATCAATTAAAATAGTGCATTTTTTTAATTGCCTTCGAATGCCCCCCATACAGATAACCAGTGATGAGTCTCAGCCAGAAATGCCAAGGACACCCAATGAAGCGGCTGACTTTGAGTTTGCCAAGCCCGTGAGGCCGCCGCGCAAGAAGAAAATGCGTCGCACGCTCACCTGGAAGAAGGAGAACTCAATTGTGGAGGCAACAGCCAATGCTGTGACCAGCACCGACTCTGATTCCGACTACAAACCGGCCGTATTACTGGCCAAGAAGAAGTCATCGACAGCTACTGCTCCACAACCTTTGCCACAGTCCAAGCCAATGGCAATGGCATTGCCGGAGCAAAGCTACATTGAGCTGGACAAGTCGCTGATGCGTCAGGTGAATTCGCCGCGCAAGATCAAGTCGGCGTATACGTTGACGGTGATGTCGTCGCCATCGCCGAATGCGGACAGTGATCAGTCGCCGTCGCAGACTCCGCGTCCATCGTTGGATCAACAACAGTTGCGTGATAGTTTCATCGATCAGGGCTTTGAGACGTGCTCCAATGATGCCATGGACAATAGTCCGCTGCGTCGCTCATCGGTGGGCATGGGCAATGCAAAGCCTTCGGGCTTCTCCACGCCTGTCAAGGGACGCAATTGTTCTGGCATTGCCCAGCAGCAGCTGTTCAGTCCGATTGGTCTAATTGGGCAGCAGCAGCAGCAGTTGGACAAGTCACGTCGCAGCTCGTTGGCCATGCAAGTGATACGAGAGGATCATCCGCTGGATTTGGCTGGCACATCTGATACACCAACAACTCCGACGTGCAGTGAGCGCGACTTCTTTGCCAATGCGCCCACTGTGGAAATGAGCTCTTCGCAGCTGGAGGATCAGCCGAGCAGCAAACCGGAGTCAAAGTTTTGGATTAGTGCCGGAGATTTTACAGTTGCACTAGAAATTGCACACAATACGCCGGAACGATTGCGTTTACTCTACGAGATCTTTACGCAAAAGACCTTGGGAGACACGTGAGCTAACCTTTGGCATTGATGGGCACAAGTTTTGCAGATCAACGGCGAGCGAGCAGGAGGCAAAGTCAGCCAGTGAGCTGCCAAATCGACCGCCAAGCGTTAAGGGCTCCTCACATTATTGGTTTGCCAGCGGTGATTTGGCTGTGCCCTTCAGTGGCAAGCATATGCCCGGCGAGAAGATTGAGCGTCTGTTTCAGTTCCTCGACGCGGAGCTAAGCTCTGGCCCAGATTTGGAGTTGCGCTTCGGCGTCGATCACTATGAGTTCAGCAGCGTGCCAGAGTTTTGGCTCAGCTCGCCCAAGTTCTCTATTGAGAGCAGCTACAGCATGCTGGTGGGTCTACAGACGGGCGGCAGCAATGGCTTGGAGGGGCGCAGCAAATATGCCTGGCCTAATAGCCAATATAATAGCTCCAGCAATGCCATCAAGACCAGCGATCTGGACCAAACGGAATTCGAATCGGACAGCTTTAGCAACAATAGCGGTCGTCTCTCCTTCTCGCCGGAACTCTTTAGTCAGGAATATGAGGCGGTGCCATTGGATGAGCTCTTCGATAAAACATTGCCCGTTGTGCGCTCCAAGCCTCCAATGAGCATGCCCCAAATGCTGCGCACTCTGCACGAGCAACAAAACAAACTGAAGAGTGTGGAGCAGCGCATACGGAACTATCAGATGCCGCCCAAACTGAACGAAGCCACGTTTAGGCAGTGCCGCAGCAAGCCGGAGTATGCCCAGAAGCTGCGCACCATTGAGAATCTGGCACGCAGCAGTGGCTTCAGCGCCTGCTCCATGGAGGAGCTGGAGAGCTTTATGCAGTTTCTATTTGAATATGCGGACACATGTCTGGGCAGCTGCAATGAGCACATTGAGAAGATCATCGACACGCTGATGCAGCAACGCAGCGTTGCGGTCTAATTTTATGTGAATCTAATTAATCTAGTACTAAACATAGATATATATACGTACACACGCATATATCTATATATATAAAGTAGGCACTAACATATAATGTTACAAATATATTTTATTCCCAATAAACATTTATTCTTCAGTGAGATTAAGTGACTATAAAAACTCTATTTTGAATTGAGCTAGGGAAAACAAATTTAAGAAAAAAAAAATTACTTTTCAATTTTTAACGAAATAAAAACAATATTAGCTCTGGCTTGATATGGCCTATGCGGAACCTCTATTAAATATTGTACTAAATATATTAAATCAAATTGAAAAGAACGCACTTGCTTTTATCGACCCGATAGTTTATATAAATAAAATATATTTAATTCTAAAGGAGAGCAAAATTTATATATATTTGTATACATTTTTTTTTTAAGAACCGAAGAAGAGATTTGCATATAAATAAAATATATTTAATGAAATAAATATAAATTTTTGTATCGTGCCGACATTTTATATAAATTAAATGTATATATATTTTAACTTTTTTTTAAGAAACGAAAACTTAATTTTAGTACAGATTATTGTATTTAAATGTGTATTAAATTAAAAAGTGTAAGCCTAAATATACATGCGCAAATATTATTTTTATAATTCATCTGAAGGGAAATCACATAATTTAAGGGATTACTTCTACAAGAGTGCATGTAAGAGATATATCCGATATATATGTTTGACCTAAAATAAAATTATTCAAATTTCAAATTTCTAACCATAAATAATTGTCAATAGAACTTTGCGATCTTCCTATTTTAAAAAGATCTTGACATTTTATTAGATAAGAACATCCCGAGCATATACATATATAAAATTTCAAGCTTTAATAGTAACTAATTAGATTTGATTTCATATGGACAGACGATCGCTGGGACATGGCACAAAGCCATGGTAAACGAGTATGAAAATACGAAGAGTATGGAAATACCACACATATGTAAACTCTTCATTTACTCACATATATGTACATATATGTATATAGCAAAAGTATATGTTTAAAGTCACTGATAAGCGGTAGGTTAAAGAATATTCTTGGAATTATTGTCGCATTATTTCTGAAATTGAAAACATATTGGAATTGCGCTGTGAATTTGTTGGCCAGCCATTGGAACGTCTAACAACATGCTGTTGAATTGGCCCATTCAGCTTTAGTTGTCAAGTATATAATGTTGATGTTGAATGCATCATCAGCGTCTTTAGCACACTTGCCACCCGCCTCTGTGGCGAACGGGTCTTTTGTGTTTGCATTGCGCATACGCCACGTAGGGCAAGTGGCATCACGTTGCATTTGCCGGCGCTTGGCAAAATATTTATCTTGGGGTTTTTTCTTTACTTTTTTTTTTCTTCTTTTTTGTGGCCAACAAACAGAGCTTAGCTATGCAGCAACAATGTCTCCTGCCAGCTGTAAGCATTTGCTGATGTGCACTATGCAGTTGGCAGTCAAGTTGGCCCACACGCCCACGGACTCAATAACAATTTCACGTTCTGCTGCCCAAAGTGCTGCACAAACACGAAATCAAATAAAATCAGAAATCGTCGCACACGACCACAAAACTGTGTTGAACCTTTAAATACATGTAGCTCTGGCCAGCTTTGGTTATTTGTCCTAAATACGATGTTTATAACATAATAATTTATGTTTTATTTGCATCTGTCATAATCTAAACAAATTGAACTCAATCCATACATTTATATATTTACTATATTAAAAATTCATCGACGAATCATACTATTGATGAAATATATAAATATATATAATTTTTTTAATTATATAATTATATAGCACAATTACGTATTTCTTATCAATATCAAACGTAAGCTTTGGTCAACGCTATTGAGATGATGATCAATCAGTTGCGAGCATTTGTAATTACAATGCAGTAATAAAGTCGTGCTATTCCTGCTAGATCTGTAAACTATAAATAGTTAGTATGTGAAATAATAATAATTTTGATTTCAGTGTCGAAATGCAGAAAATGTGGATACGAATGTTGTTGAAGCATCAGTTTCTAATGAAACCGAAACAAATTTGGATGCTGCCCGGTACGATATAAATTATTATATTTTTTTTTTAAATTTTTAAAGCTTTTGAATTGTGTATTATAGTAGAACCAATTAATAATTAATTAGTTAAATTATTGTCATTTGAGATAAGTGTAATGATAACTTATGATTAAAAGATTTTGAAATAAATATTAGTATTTATACATGTAAGTTCTTTAATTCACATATAATATAAATTCTAAATCAGTTTATGAAGCTCTTTATAATTCTTATATAGAAACTAAAGAACATCTTCTATTATAAATTTAATATAATACATATATGTATTATGCATATACGTACATACCAATATATATGTATGTTATATACGTTTTTGTGAATTTTCAATTATTTAAATTAAACTCATAATCTAAGATGGGCACGCAAAAAGCTTGAATCGAAGCTCAAAGCTCATGAACTGAGCTTTTGTTTAAAAGTTGATGAGAGGATCTACACATGCCCACACACACAAACACACTGAGACCCACAATGTAAATGTGTGAGTAATGAGAGCGTGAGAATTATCTTAGTTGAGACAATTAGCTGTCGTATTTTTCGGCTCTTTGCTTCGACTGCTCATGCAGTTGTTCGCGAATTTTTGTATTGGGTATGCATACATACATATGTATGTACGTAATCACAGCGTTAATTTCTAGTTTGGACCTGAGTGGGAGAATACAGGGGGAGAATACAGTAAGCCATATTAATAACTGTTTTGTTAGTTGAACATACACATGTGTATTTTCAACCTTTGAGCGAAAAACTCCACTCAAGCTTTACATACAATCCACAAATGGGCGCGCAGCATGCGCAGGCCGCCACTTGGATCAAATCTCATTGGAAGTTTTGCTAATAGTAGCTGAGAGGATCCACATGCGCATACACACACGCGCACACCAATTAACGGATCAATAGTGCATGCGCGCATTGCGGCCTACGAGTAATGTAGATAGTAAGAGCGTGAGAATTTATTCATGTTGAGTGATTGTTGAAAAGTTCTCATATTTGAGAAAGCTTAGTTTCCCACCACGATTGAATAATGCAATCTCTTAGCACTGGGCTCCCACTTAGTTGCTTACGGACTTTCGCACAGTTTACAGGTGATCGCATTTCTTTCTCGTAAATTGCATGCGAATTATCGAATGAAATTTAAAATAATGTTTATTTAAAAGAGGGCTAATTAGGAATAAATGTAATAATAAGATATGTTGGAAAGCATCTTACAGTATTAAGTATTGTCAACAATTGTGATTTTTCTTGTTTAAATCAATTATTTCTTTTTGAATATTACAGAATTTGATTACTTTTCTGAAATTTTTTTTAGATGTAAGGTATTCACTAATATTTGTTCTCTGAACTACTTTGAGCTTATAGCGTGAGTACATATACTCAAAACACAAAGTCTAGATGATACAATCAACACACACAGAATGTAAGGGCGAAGAGATTTCCAAGATTTCAATTTCTATAGCTACGAATTCAGGATCTATAATCCATTAACGAGTATATACATTACCTTGTGATACGACCAAATAATTGTAAATTTTACCATATACATTTTTAAATAAATATATTACCAAATAATTACAACTATGATTCTAGATTATAGAAATGTCCATATACATAAAAGCTGTATAAATAACAAAATTACGAAAATGTATGATTCAATTATGTAAATTTCCCAGTGCAAAAGAATATTAACCAGCTTGCTTAGTTGTGTACTATTTGATTTATTATATTAAAATAAATAAAAATAAAACAAAATGTTTGTTCTTTTTTTTTAATTGTTACTTTTTATTAAATAAATATTTTAATTTATAGTTGAGGGAGTAAACATAGGATTTTAGATTTTGAAAGAGAATTATTATTATTTATTGTTTTTTTTTTTTTTCATTTTATTGCAGCTTTTGTCCTTGACTCTACAGCGCATGCTTAAATTTACCTTAACTAGGGAGATGGCTTAATGCCGAAATGTTCTATATTCTATATATATATATTCTATTATATTCCACTTAATTTATATCACGATTATCTAGGGGATGGCATCTTCTTAGTCTTCTGGTTGTTGTGTTGACGTGTAGTTGGTTTGGTTAAATTAAAATTTCGTAGGCCAAGTTAATATTAAAATCGTAGCATATCCTCACGGCGTTGGCTTTGTTTGCGCATTTGCGCAGATTTTGAACGAAAATTGGGCAGAAATACCAGGCGAACAGAAATGAACAGCAGCTTGAAAATGTTAGCTTAACATGTCTATGTTAACTAACATAGTGGAACGTAAGCTCACTGTTAAATTTCAACTCATGTTAATTGTGTTATGTTTGGAATTGAGCTCAAAGTATTTCGGCTTTTTTAACTTCAGCTCATATTAATTGAGTTCAGTAAAGGTGCGTGCTCAAGACTAAATCAGCTATTAAAGTAATGTTAGGTGGCTGCAACTAGTGAAATTTATTTATTTTTCTTTCCTTGTCAACTAATAAAACCTGTGAATTTCAATGTTAGCGAGCATTTTGGATGGGGTTGAAGCTGGGACATTATCAATGAATATAAAAGTCAACTGGAAACCATTAACAGGAGTGACATAGCGGCGGCAGATTATATCATGGATTTCAATTGAAAACTTTATTGTATTCAATGGATATACATACATATGTAGAACAACATTAAGAAAGTAAAACAAAAAAGTCAGAAAGTACATTTTGAAGAATATTAAAGATTTTATCATATAGTTGTAATTCGCTGGAATAAAGTAATGCGTATCAGCTATGCTTTGTGCGAAAGTCCGTAAACAACTAAGTGGGAGCCCAAGCTTTCTCAAATATGAGAACAATTCAAGAATCACTCAACACGAATAACTTTCCACGCTCTTACTATCCACATTACTCGTAGGCTGCAATACGCGCATGTCACTCTATTGATCCGTTAAGAATGTGGATCCTCTCAGCTACCATTAGCAAAGCTTCCAATGAGATGTGATCCAAGTGGCGGCCTGCATATTCTGCGCGCCCATTTGTGGATTGCGTGTAATGCGTGAGTGGAGTTCTTCGCTCAACTTCGAACGGTGTTCAGCTTAACAAAACAGTTATTAATATTGCTAACCGTATTCTACCTTTCTCTCTGTCCGCCTCTCTCTCTCTGATTTGATGTCATCTCATATAAATATAAATATTTAGCAATCTATTTGAACTCAAATCACGAATATAGTAAGTGTCTGAAATATAGTTGATGTAGTAATTTAATAAAAATGTGTATGCATATAATTATATACAAGATAAATATAAAGTTTTATGCGATGGAAATATTCGAGTCGACCTGGTCTCGCACGACTTCGCTTGCAACTGAATGCAGCAGTCGAGTGAGTGCTTTTTTAAGTCAATGAGCACTCAAGTAAGTTAATTCCAAAGCTATTTACTTACACGTTGCACTCCACATATGCTTAAGTCATTGGCGTTTGAGTGTATATGTGTGTGCGTGTGTGTGTGTAGGCGTATGTATGGGTACGTATGGATCCTCTCAGCACCTATTAGGCAAGCGCGCTTAGTAAAGCTTCCAAATGAAGCTCTATGAGTGTTATGTGTAAGCTTTTGTGGATTCTGTGCAAGACTTAAGGAGGAACTTTTGAGCGCAGAGCACAAATCATAATTCATGAAGCGTATATGTGTTGAGCTTTCGGTTACAAAAGAGTTTGCAAATTTTGTAAAGTCTAAAATATATTAATAGATATGATTATTGTCAGATGATGTTAATCAGCATTTATCTACCTGCTTTATTTATTTATTTTTAAGCTAAAAAAGTTTAAGAGATCATATTCTAGGTTTAGCAGTACAATCTCTTTGGTATGGATTCGCCAAATATGTATGTAAAGAAACCATTATGTATATTTATCATACTTACTTTTACTTTTCTATTCCTGATAGACTTCTAAGATATTATTTGTATACTTACTGCTCTGAGTGAAGGAACCATTCATAAATAAATGTTCGAAAGTAAACAATAACAATTAAATACATTATATTTATATATTATATATATATATATTCATGTTTTGCATATTAAGCAATCTCATTATGTAATTTACTCCGCTGCCGCCTGTTGTTGACTGCGGATTGAATTCATTAAATGTACATTATCACTCTTATCAGTAAGAAACACAAACTAAAGCCTATGATATATTTATGTTCGTTTATATGTAGTTTAGTTTCTTAATTAGGCTGCCATTTCAATATGTGAGCATAGTTCAGGATATATAATAAATATATTTAAATATGTTTCATGTGCCGCGATCATCGATTCAAATCAACTTGGAGCTGTGCCTTCCTCTTTGCTTCATGCCTCTCCACTCGTTAGCTAGCGGATGTGATAGAGGGAGAGTTGTTTCTCTTTGATAGATAGACTTCTTCAGCAACGTAAAGCTGACTAACTTCATACAAATTTAAGCGGAATTTATTGTAATGCTTATAACGAGTACATAATTTACAATTGTTTATGTGTGTCTAATTATTTACATATGTTTGCTTGTCTAGATTTTATATATTTTTGCAGTTTGTGTTTGTCAGGGTTTTATTTAATTTCATTTTTTTTTTTAATGTGTCAACAATTTTGTTTATTTAATTAGTATTATTATTTATTTTATTTTATTTTATTTATTTCTGGCTCTCATACATTGTTAAGTATATCAACTAATTCCAACATTAAATTTGCCAACACAATTCTCCTCGGGCTGACAAAGTTATTTCCTATTAAATAGTTTCGAATCAAGTTATAATTAATACTCAATTATAATGTTAACCGGTGCGACAGCGAAAATATATATATAAACGGAATCAACTTTTGATATGGAAACTAAAACTTTCGGCTTGCTCTATACACTATGTCATCAATGAGAATAATTTTAAATAATTTTTAAGAATTAACTAGAATTATATGTTATTCGCACATATGAGAATTATAAATAAAGATATAAATTTAATTATATATATTTATTATTAACTGAAATACTGAATTCACATATGAGGGCAGAGCATTCAGTAGCTTGTCTCATTATGCGCTCTGCTCATTTATTTTATTTAAATACATTTGTTTATTACGATTAATTTACTGCCATTTTTGTTTGTCTGTTTGCATTTAGTAGTGGGATTAGATTCTGGTATGGGTTAAGCAAGGTAGACCAAAATACTTTAATTACGTGTTTGTTGTATTTGTTGTTGCTGTGTATTTTATTTAGATGTTTTCTATACCCTGTACTACAGACAGAAAAAAGTTGTGTGTGTTTGTAGGCGTGTATATATGTAAGTATGTGCATGCTTACGTGTATTTATGTATTTGTGTCAAGTTTAGTATTAACTAAACGCTGCGTACAGGGTATACTCTAATCGGTTACTGCCGACTAGAGCACACTAGCTGCTTTTCCATTGCTGGGTTTTAATTTGTAATTTTTTGTTTCGTTCTCATATTTTTAATGGCACTTTAATAATACTCTTTGGGTTTTTTTTTTTTACTTATATATTTTTTTTTTTACTGACGCGCATGCATGACCAGAAGCGAAAGAAGCGTTAACAGCCAACAGATAGTAGCACGCGGTCCATGAGCGGCGCTGTCCTTGCCCTTGGACCAGTCGTAGCCCTGCTGATTGCCACCCATTAGCTTCTGTTCGGATTTGCCGATCTCATTCAAATTCGATTGGTATTTAATGCCCACTGCAAGATAACGAGTAAACAGATTAGAATTATGAATTCGAATCCAATTATTAGAATTATACAATACAACTGGCTAAATCACTCACATTTGTCAATTACAATCACCGAATTTGTGGGCACATCTCCGCCGATGCCATCGAATGCCAAATTGCCATCAAAGGGTAAGGTCATTGTTGTTGTCGTTGTGAGCAAAGTTGTTGTTGTGGGCGGTGGTTGGGTGGTTGGCGGACTTGACACTGTTGGAAAGTAATACAAAATACGCTTTAAGAATATAAGCTTCAAAAATGTATAAAAGGCCTTAAAAGCATATGGAAACATTTAGGGTAAGCTTGAAAGATGAGCTTGAAAAAACGTTTCTATTATTATTATCATTTTTTGTTAACTATTATTTTTTCTTTCTTTTTTTTTAGTAAATATAACTAACTTTCATTCTGAGGAGAACCTATTTAAATCTCGTTTGGAATGTAATAATAAATCATAATAATTAATAAATTAAAAAAATAGAATTATATATGAAAGTAATTCTTATTATTAAATAAAAATAAAAATATTATTATTAATTATTATTATATTTAAATTTAAATCTCGTTTTGAATCTTAATAAATTATAATAATTAATTAATAAAAAAACTTTATATATGAAAGTAATTCTTATTATTAAATAAAATATAAAAATATATAAATATGAAAATAAAATATTTCTACATAATAATACATGTATTTTTTTATTAAATAATAAATTGAATTAATCTAGCTCATCATAAAATTCTTACCTAATGAAGCAAATCATTTAGCTTGAAGTCAAATGAAACTAAACTCAACTGATATTAATTTCTATGCTCATAGTTTACCAAGAAGTGAATGAAGTAATTTCATTGACTATTTGTTAACTGAAAGCCCCTGTGAACAGCTTCGAAATCTTTCAATTTTCCAACTTAATCTTCAAGCTGTAGTTCGTGTAACCCCAGAGCAATCGTAAATATGCCGCTATTGACTCGCCTTTCGTTTTCAATTCAATTTCTTTCCTTTTGGGCTGCTCACTCTCTGTGTTGGTGCCATATCATTATTGACGGCAATTTGTTGAGCAAATTTATGAGGCTGGGCGCTTCGGCTGGTTGCCCTTGCCTATGACTCCACGACTCGATTGCACGAGGAGCAGCACGAGGCGCCAAACTCTCATAGAGCAATGCTGACCACTTAATAACATTGTCACAGGTTCATTGTTCTCAATATACTATTGTGTGTTGGCTGCCATTATTGCTGCCCTCTCTTATTATCGGCTGCTGTGGCTGCTGCTCTTTGTTACCTTTAATTGGTTGATCGTTGCCATTTCCCCACCCGCCCCCGCACAGTGTCACTGTCACTGGCTTGTATTGTTTGTTGTCGCCGCTGGCGGCGTGTCAGACCCAGCCCCAGCCCTAGCTCCAGCCCTAGCTCCAGCCTCAATGCTGCCTCTGTTTTTATCGCCTGTGCGGCCCAAAAATAAATTAACTTGTCGCATTTTCACATTGACAATTTCTGGCCGCTATTGGCCATGGCCTTTAGACGGCGCCATCTTTTTATTCTGGCGCAATGAACAAAACGAACGGATATTTTATATTGTTTTATGAACTTTTGTGACCGGAATTTGAGAGCTGTATATATATATGTATATGTATATGTATATATATATGTATATATATATTGCTGCCAGCTGCTTTAATGGCCCAACAACTGGGACTGATTTAGCAAATTGACAGATTATTGGCATTTTATTGGCCCGTGTCCTACGTAACAATAAAATCATTAAATTGCCGCTTAAATATACGCCATGTTAGCTGTCCATATATTTTATTTGTATTTGACTTTACAAGCTCTGCTATTGATTAACAATTATTTACACAGCGTACAAGCGAATCGAGATAATTTTAAGCAATAAGCTCAATATATATATTTTATTTGTGGAAATTATATAGTTATCAAAATTGAGTTTATACTTTTTGAATTATACGTAAGAGAATAGATTATGATAAAAAATAATATCATTCATAGCTCGTAAAAGACTATTGACTGTTTCTCGATATCTGCTCAAACTTTGTGAAAAGACTTAGAGACTCATTCTTGATGATCGTGAGCATCAATTTTATAAGTTATTTGCTCACTTACTCACGAATGTGAATCGTATTGCTCTCTAAGCGATGTTCGTTAAAAGAGCGTCACACGAATAGTTCAACGCGCAGCGCTCAACCGAAAAGAACTAAAAGCTCTTGCTCAGAGTGTGATCAAGTCAGTATAAACTTTCTGTTTTCGGTTGATTTTGAGAATATATTTGGCATATATAATAAGAAAAAATAGTATATACAAAAAGTTTGCATATTTGATTAGTAAAATTCCTTCCATTCTGAATATATTAGAATTATATATATTATTTATTTTATGTATTTATTTATTTATTATTATTACTAATTTTTCTTTTGTTTTGCTTTATTTAACTTTAATATTATTTCTTTTGAATATATGTTCCTATAAATCTTTTGAATGAATTTGTAAATTATTTAGTGTTTACCAGCTGCATTAGAATTATTTTTTTGTCTGCAATCTAGTTTAATAACGAAAATTCAATTCAGAGCTGATTCATGAGACAATTTTCCTCAAAGCAATTTTCCTCAAAGAACTCTTAACTCTTAACACAGACTGAAATAGCCAGCTTATACACACAGATCGTCGTAAATGATTCACTTTTTGTTGCACTCTATCGCGGCACACAGAGTCGCATTGATAATCGAACAATTTTGTGAAAAGCCTTAAACCAATTTGAGTGCCGTTAGCCTGTTGCCTATCTAAAACCAATGACCGCATTATCTGGCTAGAATTACATCCCCAACACACACACACACACACAGTCACGCCTGTCAGACGCCATCCAATCAAGTGCACACATTTGGCCGCCATAATTAAAGCCGCAAATGGTGTAGCTTTTGGAAAATTTGCCGTGTTCCGAAAATGAGTTTGGGCCAACATTTGTTATTTATCGCACTCAGAGTCTCTGTGCGCTGTGTGGCCGCACATCGGTTTACGCATAATGGGCCAATATTAAAAAGTATAAATAACACATTGCAGTGACACTTACTATAGAGTTTTATGTTGCCATCCATGTCGCCACGAGGATTTTTGGCGACGCATTTGTAGTTGCCATAATCGCTGCCCTCCACATTGGTGATGGTCAGTCGCATTGTCGCCTTGTACGATGGATGACCCGGAATTGTTTCAGTTCTGTAATGTAGCAAAGTTCAACAGAAATATGTAAATATTTACTTATAATAATAATAATATGTAATAAATACTAAATAAATACAAAATTTGTGCAAGTTCAATGACAGCAATTGCGTCGTGGACGGGCTATGGGTCAGCCAGGCGAGTGGCGCAGCTTCAATGAGCCCCAATCAGAGTAATCAAGGTCAAGGTGAAACTGATAAGCGTAGTCGCTGCCCACTTATGTTTAATCAAAATGCCACCCGGCAGAGAATGCACAGTGGTTAAAAATCTAAAGCTGGTGTATAATATTATTGAATTAATTAAAAAAAAAAACATAACTAAATAAAGTGAAAGTTTGTTAAATTATAATTATAAACAGTATTTAATTCTAATCTGCTTTTAAAACATAATTTATAAATTGTAATTTTATTAATAAATGTAATATATAATAAATAAATAAATAAATATAAAAAAACTACTTTATAAAATAAAAAGGAATAAATATAATATATAATAAAGAAAAATAAAAAAATATTTAAAAAAAATTACACTTTATAAAATAAAAAGGAATAAATATAATTATAAACTGTATTTTGAATATATTTAATTTCTTATTTAGCTTTAAAACAAAACTTATACATTTCAATTTTTATGGTTAATTAATTTTTATAATCATAATAAAGCATACATATTTAAACAAAATAATAAATTATGTAATAAAAATAAAAATAATCAAAAAATTAAATATAATTATAAACTGCATTTTGTATATGCTGCTATTCATATTAACACTTTTTTTTATTAAAAAAAAATCTTATAAATAAAATAAAAATGTGTTATTTATTTGAGAAATAAATTAGTAAGTCAAATAGATAAATACACTTTCTGAATTAATAAAATATTAAAATAAATTTACTTTTTTATTTTACAGTAATAATTTTATTCTTAAGACTTAAAAAGAATCACAACTCAAATGAAATATTTTTGTATTAATTTTTGAAAGGTCTTAAAAGAGTTTAAAATTATTTTTCTATTGCATTTTTTTTATTTGATATTTTTATTTGATATTAAATGATTTAAAAAAAAGATGCAGTAGATTTTTTTTTAACACACAAATATACAAATTTTATTTTTATATTTCATTAAAGAAAAATATAATATAACAAAAAAAAAAAATGTTTTATAATATATTTTTGATTAGCTTTCAGTAGCATTGCCCCAATGTGCAGCTCTGCGATGAAGACTGACATTTAGTCAGCGTTATTTGTCGTCGGTTATTTCAGCCAACTGGCCATTGGATATATAAGTTCTAGCCACTTATGCAGTTGATCACAGAAAGATGCTTAAGCTCAGCCTGATTGGTTGGCTACTTTGCTCACTGGCGTGGCGCACCACGCCCACCAGTTGCCATCAGACGCAGCCGCCGCCCAGTGTACAGGAGCTGTTGGCTAATCAACTGCAGAGCTATATGGACCTGAAGGCGCGTCCGTGCGAGAATTTTTATCAGTATGCCTGCGGCAATTGGCCATTGCAGCAGGTGGAGCAGCCACAAGAGACCCAGCAGGCGGCAGAGCAACAGCAACAATCAAATCAACGCGAACAAAAGGAACAGCTACAGCCTAGCGACACTCTGGCCGTGCTGGATTATGCATTGAATCGCCAGTTGGAACAGTTGCTGCGACGAGGCGTCACCAACGACAGCAGCAGCACCGAGGATGTACAACTGTCCACAATTCATGAGAAAATGCATAATTATTATCGCGCTTGCAAGCGCCTGAAGCCGTATAATCTAAAGAAATATCTGCAACTATTGCCGCCAAATAATTGCACAACCTGGCCGCTGCTAAGTCGGAAATGGCCTTCGGAAATGTTTAACTGGCTGGGGACCATCGGACGACTGCGTGCATATGGACTCAATGGGGTGCTGCTAAAGGAGGAGGTGCTGCCGCGCTGGGATGACGCCAGCAGCTATGCAATTAATTTGGATAAGCCCAGCGAGCAGGAGACCATGCCAATGGGCGAGGGCGCAATCATAGAACTCCTGCTGGACATTGGCCAAACGAAACGGGAGGCCAATGTGCTGGCCCGTCAAGTGGATTTCTTTGAGCGGCAGCTGCATCGCCTGCAAGACATTGAGGACGATATGGGCAACATGGAAACGGAGCTCTGCTATTTGCCCGAGATCATGCCGCAACTGCACTGGACAGCGTTCATTAACGAGTTGCCCACAAATGCAACCGGCAACGAGCTCGAACGTCCGCCAACGCTCATCATACATAATGTGCCCTATATGCGTGCCCTGGATAAGTTTCTGAGGCGCTACAAGCCGGAAACCGTTTGCAACTACATCATGCTGAAGCTACTCGCCTTCCTCAAGCAACAGGGCCCGGCGGAGATATCGCGCGTGGAGTGTGTGGCCAGCATGAGGCGTGCCATGCCGTTGGCTGCCAGCTTGTTGATTGGCCACAGATTCCATGATCCCAGCTCCGAGCCACTGGTGAACGAGATATTTGGGCGACTGAAGCATCGCTTTGGTCAGCTACTCAAAGAGAATCGTTTGCAACTGAAACAGCCAATCTTGAGAGTTTTGCACGAGAAACTAGATGCGATGCGTTTGCAGCTGGGTTTTCTGCAACTTAATGAAACCGACTATGTGGAGGACTACTATGAGCCGGTGGAGATCAATTCACAAAGTTTCTATGAGAATCAATTGGCGTTGTTGCGGCTGCGCGTGGTGCGGAATCACGAGCTGCTCTACTTGGGCAATCAGTATAATGGGACAAATGTGAGCTATCTGACAGAGCGCGATCAGAGCAGCAATCTATCGCCGTTCTTTGAGCTGCCCAGGAATTTGGTGCTGGTGCCGTACGGATTCCTTCAGCTGCCCGTCTGGCATCGCAACATGAGCGAACTGCAACAGCATGCCGTGTTGGGCTTTATACTAGCCCACGAGATAATTCATGGTTTCGATAATTATGGCATTGCTTACGACAATGTCGGCAATCTCATGGGTCCCAGCGAGGAGATCTGGGAAAATCCTCGCTACAATCAGAGCATCAATTGCATTGAACAGCATGTGGCCACCGGCTTGAGGTCACTCAGCGAAAAAATAGCTGACTACGAGGCGATGCGTCTAGTGTATGAGACCTATTTTGGTGAGAACTTTTCAATGGATCGCAAAGAGCCACGGGATCCACTCTTGCCGGAATTCAGTCAGCGCCAGCGTTTCTTCATCAGCTTCGCGCAGTTCTTCTGCGGAAAGCAGCAGAGTCTGAATGCCCAACATCTGGAGCATGCTGTGGATGAATTGCGCGTGCTCCAAACGTTGGCCAATTTCGAGGAGTTCTCGCGAGAATTCGGCTGTGAGAAACGCACCAAGATGCAAGCTAAGAAGAAATGTAGGTTGTGGTAGCGTTTGGTAGAGTCTATGATATGATATCTCAAGAAACGATTGAAATATGAAAAACATTTTTAAATTGATTCTAGAAGACGTCGAATACTATTCTCTATTATTGCTAAGATATTTTTGTTTTTCATTGAAAAATTTCAATTAATTTGAATAATTGAAACTGAAATATATACTCTAGGGTCACTTTTCTTTATGCAAATTAAGTATTTTATTTTAAAATATTTATTATGTAATTCAATTAAACAAAACCTATTCAATTTATTTATTTAATCTAATTGTTTTTTGAAGGCACTCAATTTGAACAGAATTACCATATGCGACATTTTTCGGCCGGATGCATATCATCGCGACCTTGGCGGCATCCATGCACCTCGGCAAATGGCGAAAAGTTAATTAACATCTGCTTCAGACGTAGTTCATCCGCATCGTGATCTTCGAAATCATTTGGCGATGTATTGCCACAGAAGAACTGTGCCAGGTTCAGGAAAAACAGCTGCTTGGGAGAGAGATGCGAGAATGTGGGCTGCGTCTGATTGTATTTCGAATCGTTATCAAAGTAAGCGTCATAGGCCAGACGTATGCCCGCTATATCAGCACCTCGTTCGTCCATATAATCAGTTTGGCTGCGATTCAGGCAGCTGATGGCCGATGTGTATTCATCTCCCAGAAGTATTTCAGCACTCAGCTCATTAAAATTTCCTGTGAAATCATAGGCCAGACCACCAGAGACAAACCCATGCATCAGCTCGTGACTCAGCATGAAGCCCAATAGACTGATCTTGAACATATCATGCGAATCGTGATAGAAAATGGGTCGTTGCAGTATGCCATAGGGCACAATGATCATATTCTGGCGCAGCATATAGTAGGGCGTGGAGCCCATGGCCGTATCTGAATCGCTTATAAAAAAGTAAGCACTTGCATTGAATGGTCTGTCCAGTTGCTCGAACCAGCGACGCGTGCGGAACTCCAGCAGATGCAGATGATTCAGCGCGTAATCCCGATTCCCAGTCAGATGCAAATCCGCATAGAAGCCATTGACGAAGCTAACACGATCCATAACCTGGGGCATGTTGCCAATATTGATGGTCATGTTGAGTAGTTTGGCTCTCATTAAATCCAGTGCTTGCGGAGTTAACGCAGATTGTTCATCTCGAGCTGCTTGAGGAACTGCTTTCGCATCACCTCAAACAGTTCCTGTATGTCAGCTCGATGCTTTTGCAACCTGTCTGGCCCAATGAATCGTTGTTCATACAACAGATTTGTAGCTAGCTCCATGTTGCGACGCACATCCTGAACGCATGCGATGTCCTCACTGCTGTCCATGGTCTCTTGCTGTAGATGCTTAACGAACCGCAACATTATGTAGCTGGCAACAACCTCACGATCTATGAACTTGATAAACTCTTGAAGGCTTTTGAAATAGTCCGAACAATATACATTCACCACAAGGTCAGCTGGCACGTTACTGCGGCCCAGGAGAATCATCAGATACTTTCGCCATTGGCCACCAATTTGTGCTTCTAGCTCTTGCAGTGTGAAATATTCATCGCTCTCAGCACATTCTTCCGCCTGACCTATAGTCAGCATTTCCAAGCCGTGTTCCAAACTTATAACTCTTTGAGCCAGTCGTGATGCTTGTCTATTGCTAGTGCCCAGCATTTGTAGAGTTAACTTTGTTAGTAATCGGCCGCTCAGTCGTTCAGTTTGTTTCTCAAAGCTAGGCATTGTGATGGATATGAGTGATTTGCTACTATTCCTCAGATCGGGCAGCACATCTAAAGTGAAGAATACATTAGTGAGGCCATAGCGTTGCAGGTGAGCCAGAGTCTCCATCCAATGGAATTTGGAGCTGCCCCAGGGCTGAGATCTACGCTTCAAATGTGGCCACGTTATTTGCTCATTTGGCGGCACCAAATGCAAATAATGTCTGCTCAAGCGTGTCGATGGCGTTGCCAGCCTACAAGTCTGAAAGAAGCTTAAGACCTTGGCTTGCACACTGTCCGGGTCCAGCGATTGCTGCTGCTCATGTAGCTCACTTAACAGCATTAGCAGCTTCTGATCCACCTTCTGATCAATCTCTCCGATTATTTCCGTAAAACTGTCATCCGTATGCTTTGCAGCCCAATTGCCGCATGCATAATTATAGTAATCGTGACACGGCGACGCACTCACGTTCACATAACTCAGTATCTGAGTCACCAGCTCTGTATTGGTGTGATTTGATGCCCCACTAGCACTAGCTAATGCTAGCAACAATAATATACGTAATATTATTTGAAAAGCACAAAAATTCGTCGTTGTAGTCGACATTGCTTTTGGCGAACTGTTTTCGCCGCATGCCTGAGCGCTATATTTAAGGTTGATTTCTGTTCTATAATCAGCAGTAAATACTGAATAAAACCTCTCTCCGTCTAGGCGGACTACGCAATTGCTAGATCACAATGCACAACAAGTATTATATACATTGCTAATTAATTGCCGGCTATGATGAGTCAATGTAAGGTGTATCAAACCGAATCGCTTCTGATAGTGAGAATTTCAAAGGAAATTTGATAAGGCTACACAAATAATTATTGCGTCCAACTATATTTACGACGACTGTAAAATCTTATTTGTTTAAAAAGCTCTTCCTAATTGTACTCATATATATGTAAGAATATTTATTTTATTTTATATATTATATTTTATATTTTATATTTTATATTTTATATTTTATATTTTATATTTTATATTTTATATTTTGCTATTATATATTTTATTGATTTTTAAACACTATGAACTTAAATTAAATGGGCTGTTTCTCTCGTACAACTTCTTCTCAAAACTAAGTTTTTATATTAAGAGGAAAACTTACTTGTATTTGGGTGACTCGGTGATCATTTGTTCATTCTCTCGCGTCCAATA
Organism: Drosophila antonietae; assembly: GCA_030914385.1. Taxonomy (NCBI): domain Eukaryota; kingdom Metazoa; phylum Arthropoda; class Insecta; order Diptera; family Drosophilidae; genus Drosophila; species Drosophila antonietae. The sequence goes on from JAUESO010000165.1 coordinate 94,846, forward strand.
ATTAAGCGATGTGGGATTGGCTTCAATGAAACACTCCAGCGTAACATTAAATCCCATGGGAATGCCGACCAGCTGATGCGGTATCCAGACCATTGGCGAAACTGCAATTGCAATTGGAGAGAATAGGGTATATAGAAACATAAGAAGGGGTCGGTCCATTCAGCAAACTCAACAAACTTACAGTCAACGCTGACTTTGATGCGCTTTGAGACGCTGGGCGGCACACCGTTTGAGGCAATGCAGAGATAAGCACCCATGTGCAGGCGCGAGATGCGCTCCAATTCCAAAGAGTCTGTCTCCAGGTCATTCACTGCAACAACATGAGCCGGCAATTGAGTTGATGATTTTGATTTGATGTGAGTTTCGTGGTAGTCGGTCGGTCGGTCGGACTTACCTTCCAGCGTCTTGTTGATGACAATTTTATGGTTGTCATCTCGTTTCCATTTGATGGATGGCTCTGGGCTGCCTTTCGCCTTGCAGCGCAGTGTGACATTGTCGCCCTCGCGCACAATGACATCGCTGGAGGTCAGCGCATCGTCAATATTGGGTGGGACTGCAAGAAGTGGTGGTGGGGCAAGGAAATGGATATTATTATTCCTGCCAGCTAAACATAAACTCAAAAGCGAGCAGCACTTGATTTAAATGCAAAAACTTTTGCATTTTGGCAAACAGCGTTGCCAAGAAAGTGGAAACGTCTAAAGCCAAACAAAATCAAACTGAACACAAGACCAACGACTCTCAGATACACTTGTGGATTATGAAATAACACAAGTATAATTTAAAAAAAAGTTTATTATTTTATTCTATAGTATAAGTTACTTTACTGAATGCTTTCTTTAGCTTCTGCAACGTCTTAATGATATATTATGTTAATTTTAAATAGTTTAAATTTACAGAAAGAACATAACATGATAATAATACACTTCATAGTGCTATTAATTCTCGAAACACCCAAAGTCCAGCAATGGTTAACCAGACGAATAGGAAATGTCTTAGCAAACAATACGCCAAAGTTCGGTTACGCTCCGGGAAGTGTGTAGAAAAAAGCATTTCACGCATTGTTGACTTTGACGCGCTGATTCAACTTTGTCCCAAGAGATATTTTAGTTTAAGCCTAATTAGCTTTGCGACAAGACTTTAGCCTGGCTAACTTTTGGGGCGAGTCTGTTAATTTAAAAATCGATGCTAGAACCTTCATCAAATTGTCATCAGCCTTTGGGGGACACCGTTGCGCTCTGGTTTTCAATTGCTGGCTGAACGCTTCTGTCAAACCCTTTTTTTTCGGCGTTTCTTTGCTTTGGCCTTCAAGCGGAAAATCTGTAATGAAAAATCTATGCAAATCAAAGCGCACAAAGCTAGAAGCTAAGGATTTCACTGGACTCAGAGTTCGACAAGCGGACACGGGCATACAAGGCAAACGGGAGAAAGAGCGAGAGAGAGTTAGAAAGAGAGAGAGACAGAGAGAGGTAGCCAGATGGACATCCAGCTAGACATATGAACCTAAACTGTCGTAGTCGCTGACAGCCGCTGCAGTTTGTCTCATTTCATATTCAGAGCGGTGTCTGTAATCAAAAGATATCGCATGCAATTTTTTCATTTTGTTTAAAGTCTGGACAAGTCTTGTAAGTCACGTGCGCGACGCGTTTAGTTGCCGTCTGATGTCTGTTGTTGGATGTTGACGCGTCAACCAATATCTGCTGGTCTGACCCCAAAGCAAATCAATAATGCCTAGCATTATGTCATGAAAATTTCAATCACTCAATCGATTGATAATTAAATACAGAATTGCTAACATATTTTCACAGAATAATTCATAGTTGAATTACAAAATTTAGTTATAGAAACACTGATTTTTTTTTATTTTTTTTTTTTTATTTTTTTTTATATAGAAATTGCGAGAATCCCATGTGTGCTAAATGACATTGTGCATTGAAACAAAGTAAAAACGAATTAGTATTTTTTTTTTCTAAACTAGTTGAATCGATTACACTGCCAATAAATATTTAAATTATTTGCAATTGAATTTTTGTTTATAATTTTTGGACTTCATTAAGCTAATTTGATTATTAAATTTTAAATAGAATTTCTGAATAGCCGCCGATGGCTTCTTAAAGTGCTTACCGTTTGGTTAAATCTTTACCTTTTGCCCATTTTTCGCTTGGGGACACAACGCATAAAACCAAACTGTAATTAAAAGTTGCAATTGCTTCAACTTTTTCTATGCGCTGTAAACTTTTGTCTCTGTCTCCTTTATTTCGCCTGCTTCATAATGCCACGGCATTTATGAGCCAAAAGCGGAGCAAAAGAATCGCAAAAAAAAAAAATAAACGAAAAAAGAAAAAAATAAGGAAAAAAAACTTTACTTCGACCATTTGCTGTGCTATTAATAAACGCTTGATGTGCTAATCGCCGAGCTGACCATAAGCGCACCGAATCGCTCCTCGGGCAGCTGTTGTTCCTGTGTGTTTGCCACCCCATTTGACATATTAGTTTCTTTATTGATATTTAGCAGATGGCGACATGGCGAAAAAGGCTAACAAAGTTTTCTACACAAACGTGCTGGCGGTTTTGCTCAGCTCGTATATTGTTGTTAAGGACAAACTTTTCACATACAAGCTGAAAATTTAATTAGCCAATGTCAACGCAATTGCCCAAAAGTTTCAATGTTTAGAGGCGTGGCACAAAATGTCTCTGATACCACTCATTATCCAACCTACTTGCAATTTATAATTTCAACAGCTCACAGCTCACAGCTTTCGAAGGGTATTAAACAAGTCGACATATATGGCGCTTAATTATTAAATTGCCGTGTCCATTCGAAAAGTTTTTCGCCGCTTAGATAATAACGTGACCATCTAACCGTCTAATGAGCAGCAATTAATCTTCATATCCTTAATAAAGCCCAACACACACACACATACGCTTCGAGTTTATCATGCGATGCATAAATTATTGGCTGAAATTAAAGTCGAAGCGCCATGAAATGAATTTGACTTCAAGAGTTTTCTTTGTCGCCGAATAATAAGCTAGTTGCTTCTATAAGTCTGTAATATAAAAATTCAATGAGATTTTACATCTTTTTATTGATCACTTTGAAAATTCAGGTTTTCTTTTGCTGCATATAACATTGGGCATGCCATATACTATGTTCCTGATATTCTGGCGTTGATCTTGGCAACTGTTAGAGAGGCAGACACTGAAAGAGAGCACACGCAGCAGCAGTTCGAATCAAATTTTATACGACTTTTCTCTTTAACTAATCTTAGACAAATCATTTCAGCATATATGCAACATTTGGCACTATGTGGAGTCAACAAGTTTTCCATATAAATAAAATCATATTGAATTCCGATTTGCAATTCTATAAAAGTATTCCATTTTCCATATAATACAGCTTGCAAAAAACATTTGACCATTTTATTATCACTCTCTGCTCACAAAATAAACCAAATATTTCAAACTCAGCTGCTCTCGCTCTCAACAGCTTTCGGTTCTATTCGACTTGGATTTCAATTGAGCGCCTTGAGTTAAGACATTCGTGTGATGCTCTTTTTGGGAAGCGACACGATTGACGCTCGCACAATGTGACTGAGTAAGTGAGCAAATCGATATGCTCAGTGAAAACAACTCTCGTAAGCAAGCATTTGTTTTTCTTTTATTTCGCTCTACAGTCTTCCCAAGGGTTGGGTTGAGTTTTTTGTATAAAAAAGACGTATTGGACGTATATACGCACCCAAAAAAGTCTTTTTCATACATAAAACTCAACCAAACAATTGGGAAGACTCTACAGCGAAATAAAAAAAAATCATACTTGCTGATCGCTAACGAAGTCATTAAAGAATCGATTCAATCGGTTGCTCTCTGAGTCTTTTCTCAATGTGTGAGTAAAATACATTTATGTGCAGACTTGAAGAAACGGTCAAGAGTAATTTTCGAGCTATAATCTCTAGCTTCAATAGCGGCAATATGTTATGCGTTCATACGGACAGACGTACGAATAGCAGAGTTTTTTCTCTATGATCTTCTCTATTATCCCATCATCGTTGAGTCTTTTTTACAGTATTAGATTATTTATTATTTTAGCCATATTGTTTTTAGAGAAGGTTTAGTACTTGTTGTCGGTTGAGAAGTGTGTCACTTAAGTACGAAATCTTAAAGATTTTCTAGATACATTTTTACATTATTATAAAGAAAAATATTTTATTTTTTATAGTACATATTTTTGGAATGCCCAGATACTTTTTTTTTATTATTTATATATATTATATT